>ML108718.1:89937-123305 GCA_003697995.1 Taxidea taxus jeffersonii | reverse complement strand
CTGCCAATCTAATATTTTTACCATTGTACGTTACAGACTTCTTGTCCCGTGCTGCTTTCAGGATTTTCTCTTTGTCGCTAAGACTTGTAAATTTTACTATTAGATGGCGGGGTGTGGGTCGATTCCTATTGAGTTTGAGAGGTATTCTCTGGGCTTCCTGGATTTTGATGCTTGTTCCCCTTGCTATATTAGGGAAATTCTCTACAATAATCCTCTCCAGTATACCTTCTGCTCCTATTTCTCTTTCTTCTTCTTCTGGAATCCCAATTATTCTAATGTTGTTTCGTCTTATGGCATCACTTATCTCTCGAATTCTCCCCTCGTGGTCCAGTAGTTGATTGTCTCTCTTTTGGTCTGCTTCATTATTCCCTGCCATTTGGTCTTCTATATCACTAATTCTGTCTTCTGCCTCATTTATCCTAGCAGTAAGAGCCTCCATTTTTGATTGTACCTCATTAATAGCTTTTTTTATTTCAACTTGATTAGACTTTATTTCTTTTATTTCTCCAGAAAGGGTTTTTATTTCTCCTGACAGGGTTCCTCTAATATCTTCCATGCCTTTTTCGAGCCCGGCTAGAACCTTGAGAATCGTCATCCTGAATTCCAGATCTGACATATTACCAATGTCTGTATTGATTATGTCCCTAGCCTTCGGTCCTGTCTCCTGCTCTTTTTTTTGTGGTGAGTTTTTCCGCCTTGTCATTTTGTCCAGATAAGAATCCTCTGTTCTCCTTGTTAAGTGAACTTGGTCTTGGCTGTAATTCTTTGGTCTTCTGGGGGAGGGGCCTGTTGTAGTGATTCTCAGGTGTCTTTGCCCGAGGTGGAGTTGCACCGCCCTTACCAGGGGCCGGGCTAAGTAATCCTCTCAGGTTTGCTTTCAGGAGCTTTTGTTCCCTGAACGCGCTTTCTGTAGAGTTCTGGAGGACGGGAATGACAATGGCGGCCTCCCAATCTCCGGTTCAGAGGAGCCGAGAGCTCCGGGCCCCAGTCTTCAGCGCGCCTTCAGGGAAAAGCATTTAATCCCTCCAGACTCCCTAGCCCACGTTTGCGCCCGAGAGTGCGCGCGCGCGTCCGCTGGCAGACACTGCGCGCCAGCAGACACCGCAGGCCCGCAGACCCCGCGGGCCCGCCGACACTGCGCGCACCTGCAGACCACGCGCGCCTGCAGACCGCGCTCAGAGAAAATCGTGCGTCATCAGTCCCGTGTCACCGGCTTCTGGGAGCTCCGAGCTCACCCAGCCTGTGATCAAGCGTCTCTGTCTCTGGCAGAGTCCCACCTGGAGTCTCCGGAGCCCGTAGATCCCTGCGCTCTCCCGGGTCGGAGTCTCCCCGGATCTTGTGGGGACCCCTCGCACAGAGCACCGGTCCGTGTCACAGAGCACCGATCCGTGTCACAGACCACTAGGAAATCTCGGCTCTGTCTCCGCAGCCGACTTCCCCGCTCTAATACCTGTGAGCTCTGCGACACTCAGACACCCCCGATCCTTCTGTGACCCCGTGGGACCTGAGTCCACGCTGTCCCCACGAGGTCTTCACCCCAGTTTAGCCTCTGGAGCGATGTCCCTCCGTGGAGCCGACTTTTAAAAGTTCTGATTTTGTGCTCCGCCGCTTGCCGGGAGCCGGCCCCTCCCCCTGGGGTCTATCTTCCCGTCGCGTTGGATTCACTTCTCCGCTGGTCCTACCTTTCAGAAAGGGGTCGATTTTCTGTTCCTAGAATTGTTGTTTTTCTTCTCTTCGATCTCCTGTTGGATTTGTAGGTGTTCGGAATGGTTTGATAGGCTATCTAGCTGATCTCCTGCTGGCTGATGTCGTCTCAGCCTCCTACTTCTCCGCCATCTTGACTCGATAAAACCACAGCTGAGGTTTTAACTTTCTTTCAGTGACATAACATAAATATATGTTAACATATATTAACATAACATAACAAATTGTTAGACTTATTGTTTTTTAAAGATTTATTTATTTATTTGACAGACAGAGATCACAAGTAGGCAGAGAGGCAGGCAGAGGCTGGGTGAGGGGAGGGAAGCAGGCTCCCCGTTGAGCAGAGAGCCCTATGCGGGGCTCGATTCCAGGACCCTGAGACCATGACCTGAGCCAAAGGCAGAGGCTTAACCCACTGAGCCACCTAGGCGCCCCTAAATTGTTGCACTTATTATGATGATTTGATTTTACTCACTTATGAAATTTTGGTTTCTTAGAACCATTTTTAAAAACTAGATTGTTTCCTTATTGGGATATTATTTATCCTCAAAAAGTAGCAGGAAGTAAAAAAAAAAAAAAAGGTAGTGTGAAGGAAGTCCTCAATAATCCCTTCTCATTTTATCTTCACTAATTCATAATAATGAAAGTATATTTACTTCTACTTCTACTTAACCTTTAATCCTTCACTCATATCCTAATTTCTTTAAATATTGATTTTAATGGCAATTTAAAATATATATTGTTAAACATAAAATACATTGCTAATGTCTACTGAATTATTAAAAATGATTAGATGTATGTCATTTTTGTAACATTATGTATGCACGAATGTATTTGACTTCTAAATATTATCACTAATTTAAGTAATGACATTTACTGATATATCCCCAACTTAAGTGAACTGGTATTAAATTGTATGGCCAGTGTGAAGTTTTAGAAAGTTACTGTAGTATTCCCCCTTCCCCAGTCCTGCTTCTTTCCTTCCTTCTTTTCCATTCCTGCTGCCAGCCCCATCCTTCAGTTTCTGATGATTTTAAGATTATGCAGTGGCCTAAGATTATGAAGTGACCTTCATGCCTACATTTTACCCACTTTAGCCGTCCCTGTGTGCTTCTGAAAAATTAATGGTTCTAAAGCATTTATTTGATGTGTCAGTATCCCATTAAGAAACTCCACTGGCTTTGCTAGGTAATAAAATCCGCACTTCCCATCCCAGCCTTTAAAGTGTCCCACAATCTGGCCGCAGTGTAGGGGTAGCCCGGGCTGTGGCTGAGCCCTGCTGCACCAGGGACTTCTCTGAAAGACCCGCGACCCACGGGCGTCTGCCTCCACCTTCTCCGTCTGCGCGCCCCTCCTCGCGCCTGTATTTCTTGGCGCTTGAAAAACAAGCCTCAGCCGTGAGCTAATTACCCTTCTTACTGAGAGCTGGTATTTGGGTCACACATTTTGCTTTCACCCTCTACCGTGGTTTTGGAAATGTGTCTCAGGACTACTTGTGTTGTGGCCGGCTGTATGGTAAGCGTTACTTTGTTTCCTTTGCCGTCCCTCCGCCCAGCGCCGCGCCTTCCCCGGCGGACTCATTGACTATTCAACCGACCTCCCTGCGCTGAAACGCCCGTGGCCTTATTTCGCTTCCATGAGACTCAAGCCTCCGTGCTCAGAACGGAGTACTACACGTCCTGAAGTCGATATGATTCAAAAAAGATTTGAGTAGATTTTACTGAGCTATAATTGCCACATGCTATTACTTTCCGGTGCGCGGCGTGATGATCCGTACTTGTATACCCTGCACAACAGACCGGCTCGGGAGTCTGCTCCCCACGGTCGCCGCGGACCGCCTTACATCCCACGCCGTACCTAATGCATGGAAGCTTGCATCTCCGGACCCCCTTCTCCCGTCGCCTCCACTGCCCATCTGCCTCCCTCTGGCCACCGCCAATCTGTTCTCTGCGTCCATGAGGTTTATTTTTTGCCTGTTTGTTTTTTAGATGCAACATATAAGTGAAAGCACAGCTTTGTCTTTCTCTGACTTATTTCTCCTGACGTAATACCTTCAGGTTTCATCCATGTTGTCGCAAAAGCCAGATTTCATTCTTTTTGGTGTCCAAGTAGCATTCCACTCAGTACAAGTGTCCCCCAGCTTCTTTATGCATTCGCTCACTGAAGGATGTTTCCGTATTTAGCTATTGTGACTAATGCTGCAATGAACATAGGGACCCGTATATCTTCTCAAACTAGTGTTTCGTTTTCTTTAGATAAATGCCCAAAGTGGAGTTGCTGAATTATATGGCAGTTCTAGTTTTCGCTTTTTTTAAAACTGATTTTTAAATTTTATTTTCTTTTCAGTGTAACAGAATTCACTGTTTATGCACCACACCCAGTGCTCCGTGCAATACGTGTCCTCCACAGTAGCCACCACCAGGCTCACCCAACTCCCACCCCCCCCTCCAAAACCCTCAGTTGGTTTCTCAGAGGCCACAGTCTCTCATGGTTCATCCCCCCCTCCGATTTCCCCCAATTCCCTTCTCCTCTCCATCTCCCCATGGCCTCCGTGTTGTTCCTCATGCTCCACAAGTTAAGTGGAACCATATGATGACTGACTCTCTCTGCTGGACTTAGTTCACTCCGCATCATCTCCTCCAGTCCTGTCCATGTTGATACAAAAGTTTTAGCTTTTTGAGGAAATTCCACACTGTTTTCCAGAATGCCTGCCCCAATCTACATCTGCAGCAACAGTGCAGGAGGGTTCCCTTTTCTCCACAGCCTTGACAACACTGGTTATTTCCTGTCTTTGTGATAATAACCATTCGTGCTGGGGTGAGGCGATACCTCATGTTCTGATTTGCATTTCCCTAGTCATTAGTGATGTTGAGTACAGTCTTTTCTTTACTTTTCTTTTTTAAGATTTTATTTATTTATTTGACAGACAGAGATCACAAGTAGGCAGAGCCGTGGCAGAGAGAGGGGGAAGCAGGCTCCCCGCTGAGCAGAGAGCCCGATTTGGGGCTCGATCCCAGGTCCCTGAGACCATGACCCGAGCCGAAGGCAGAGGCTTTAACCCACTGAGCCCCCCAGGAGCCCCGAGCAGGATATTTTCACATGTCTTTGGTCATGAGGTCAGGATCTCAGTGGCAAAGGCGCACAGGGCCGGAGTTAGCCGTGCTAACAAGGTACAGGGAAAATGCAAAAACGGTGCCTGACCACGCCTCCATCCCTGGAGAGGGCTCTGAGAGTCCTCTCTGGCAGGTGCTCTAAGTCTAACCTCCTTTACAGGTGGTGTAGGTGCCTTTCAGCTGCTGCTTTGGGGCTGGGTTTCCAGGCAGGTAAGTCTGAACAGTCTAGCCAGAATGAAATATAAGACCAGGTATACTGTGAAGGGCGATCTTTGAAGAATCTTTGGTTTGAGTTGCACAATTCATTAAGTTGCTATACGTGACCTTTTATATACCCTACCAGCTACTAAAACATTTGACGTTTCTTATTTGCTAAGTTTAAATAACTCAATGAATTTTCCATCCAATGGCAATTGTTTTTATCTAAATATCATTTTATTAGAACCAGAATTTATCCTGCATGTGGCTGTTCTACCCAGGGAACATTTGCATAATGCTGAACATTTGTTGCCCATGTGTTTTGTTCACAGGCTGCAAGTTCTTTTAGCGCTCTTCCCTCTTACTCATCCGTTGGCCAAGCTGGAAAGATTAGTTCTTTCCGTCTGCTCGAATAAATCAGACCATATTGTTAACCGAACCTTTCTTTCCTCATGTGCTCTCCTTGGTACCCCATCAGCGTTTGGAAGGCGGACGTGAGTACAGCCCGAATGATGCTCCAGGGGCTTTGAAAGGAGAAGCACCACAGAATTAATTACTCAGGGACAAAGCCTGGCTCCTCAGCCGTGCTCCGTCTCGCAGCTGCATCAGGAAGACGCACCTGTTCTCTGTGACTTCCCGGGATGCGGCAGAGTCAGACGGAAGCGCCGCTGGTGAAGAGGGGACAGAGCCGCGAGCAGGGAGTTCAGGGCCGCGTTCTCGGTGACCTGGGGACCGAGCGGGCACGGTGCTGGCCGGCACCTGTCCTCGGCGCCCGGCCGCTCTGTAGGCGCGGAATTCCCCGGTAGCCGTGCGACCTGCGGGTTATTGGTGACTCGAACTTGGCGCGAAGGTCGCCTTCACCTTCCCTCCCAAGCAAGCTCTACGCGTTGGCAAAGGAGAAGACGCGCGTCGCAGCGCGGTGAGGGCCTCACCTCTGTGCAGCGGAGCCCAGGACTCAGCCTTGAGACATGTACGACACTCTACGTGCACAATGTCCTCAGCGCAGCCCTGTAAGTGTGGCTTAACGATGTTTAAGAATTATTTAGAACAACACAATACGGATTTGATTATTTACAAAGCCTCTCTAGGCTAACTAGACCTAATTAGGCACAAATAAGTAACTGGTCAATTGAAAAAGAATCAAATCCACCCACTTGAGCATCTATGTCTTCACAGCCGCAAGACTGCCGGGTTTCTCTCCTGCTTTTAGGATCATTTTGCCGTTACAGTCAGTCCTCCGGATTCTACAACAAAGACAGATCGTTTTATTTAGAATATCCCCGTTAAAATTCTGTAATAATCACTTTGGGAAAGAGGTCAAAGAGAGGCCTGTCTTATTGCTTGTTAAACGTCAGCACACCAGGGAATTCAGAGCTTTCCACCTTTATAGCCCAGAGAACATACTACTAAAAACTGAGACACAACTTCCATTAATTTCTTTATTCAGCAATCATTTATGTCAAATCCTCTTTGTACTTGGCACTAATTTAAATGCTTACAGTATAGGGGAAAATAAAAGCATAAATACGTGCGCGTGCACACACAAACACACACTCAGCCTCTGTCCTGTGAGACTCTCAGTTTAGTCGGGAATATGGAAGCATAAACATATTGTTCTAACACATGCAGGGCCTTGCACACACACTAAAGATTTTGGACCATACTTTTAAAAAATGCAAAGTTACAGAATGATTTTAAGTGGGGAGTTAAGTGATTATATCAAAATCCCATCCAATTTTTTCAAAGAAATGGAACAAATAATCCTAAAATTTATATGGAACCAGAAAAGACCTCGAATAGCCAAAGAAATATTGAAAAAGAAAGCCAAAGTTGGTGGCATCACAATTCCAGACTTCAAGCTCTACTACAAAGCTGTCATCATCAAGACAGTATGGTACTGGCACAAAAACAGACACATAGATCAATGGAACAGAATAGAGAGCCCAGAAATAGACCCTCAACTCTATGGTCAACTAATCTTCGACAAAGCAGGAAAGAATATCCAATGGAAAAAAGACAGCCTCTTCAACAAATGGTGTTGGGAAAATTGGACAGCCACATGCAGAAAAATGAAATTGGACCATTTCCTTACACCACACACGAAAATAGACTCAAAATGCATGAAGGACCTCAACGTGAGAAAGGAATCCATCAAAATCCTTGAGGAGAACACAGGCAGCAACCTCTTCGACCTCAGCCGCAGCAACTTCTTCCTAGGAACAATGCCAAAGGCAAGGGAAGCAAGGGAAAAAATGAACTATTGGGACTTCATCAAGATCAAAAGCTTTTGCACAGCAAAGGAAACAGTCAACAAAACCAAAAGACAACTGACAGAATGGGAGAAGACATTTGCAAACAACATATCAGATAAAGGGCTAGTATCCAAAATCTATAAAAAGCTTAGCAAACTGAACACCCAAAGAATAAATAATCCAATCAAGAAATGGGCAGAGGACATGAACAGACATTTCTGCAAAGAAGACATCCAGATGGCCAACAGACACGTGAAAAAGTGCTCCACATCACTGGGCATCAGGGAAATACAAATCAAAACCACAATGAGATACCACCTCACACCAGTCAGAATGGCTAAAATGAACAAGTCAGGAAATGACAGATGCTGGCGAGGATGTGGAGAAAGGGGAACCCTCCTACACTGTTGGTGGGAATGCAAGCTGGTGCTGCCACTCTGAAAAACAGCATGGAGGTTCCTCAAAAAGTTGAGAATAGAGCTACCTTATGACTCAGCAATTGCACTACTGGGTATTTACCCTAAAGATACAAACGTAGTGATCCGAAGGGGCACGTGTACCCGAATGTTTTTAGCAGCAATGTCCACAATATCCAAGTTATGGAAAGAACCTAGATGTCCATCAACAGATGAATGGATAAGGAAGATGTGGTATATATATACAATGGAATACTATGCAGCCATCAAAAGAGATGAACTCTTACCATTTGCAACGACATGGATGGAACTAGAGTGTATTATGCTTAGCGAAATAAGTCAACTGGAAAAAGACAACTATCACATGATCTCCCTGATATGAGGAAGTGGAGATGCAATCGGGGTGGGGGTTATGATGGTAGGAAAAGAAAAAATGAAACAAGATGGGATCGGGAGGGAGACAAACCAAAAGAGACTCTTAATGTCATAAAACAAACTGAGGGGGGGTGGGGGGGGAGAGGGGTTGGGAGAGGGTGGTGGGGTTACATTATACGTTTAAATAAAAAAAGCTTAAAAAAAAAAAAAACATGGGGAAGATAGCTTTGTAGCCCTGAGGAGGATGGATTGCAGCAGGAAAAAGAAGAGGCATTACTTTAATCTTACTGTCTTTATTTCTCTCTTTATCTTTCATCTTAGAAGAGAAAAAAAAAAAAAGAAAAAGGGGGAAGGCAGCAAGGAGAGATTTAGGGGTGGCAAATAATGTGGGAGGACCGCATAGGAGAGAGAACAGGAAAGAAGAAACAGGTAATGAGGAGGAGGAAGAGATGGGCATCGTGTTCTTGCTGCTGCCCATGTACCCGTGGCTGATTAAGGGGACAGTGAGCAGGGCACCCAGGCCACCTCTCGATTAGGGATTGCTAAAACATGACATGAACGGGGCAAAATTGTGGTGGCTACTCCTTAGCTAAGGTGTTTCTTTATAACTCTTAGCATATCAATTGAAGTGATTTTCTCCCAAAGAAGGCAGCATTTTGACAAGAAATTAAAATGAACAAAATAAAACCCTCTTTACATTCATCAATTCTGCCCTTAATACATAATGTTAATTATGCCTTTAAACGGTGGTAGTTTACTGGGACAAAAGAATTATTAGTTTACCTGTTGTACCAAATGACAGACTTGGCTGGGGCAACCCTATGTCCCTGTCAATTCCTGAACATGCATTTAGATATTTTGTCCTTTCTACAAGAATGAAGAAGGGAAAGTGGAGGCCAGAGAGGAGGAAGCTGTTTGGAGAACGAGAAATGTTGGCTTTAGTCTAACCATACGTAAATACAAATGCATCCAATATAACTTTTAAAAAAGCTGACAATCTTTATATATTTTGGAAACTAACCCTGTATCAGATATGTCATTTGCAAATATCTTCTCCCATTCCATATTTTGTCTTTCAGTTTTGTTATTTCCTTTACCATGCAGAGGCTTTTTATTTTGATGTAGTCCCAATAGTTTATTTTTGCTTTTGTTGCCCTCGCCTCAGGAGACATGTCTAGAAAGATGTTGTTATGGCTGATGTCAGAGAAATTACTGCCTGTGCTCTCTTCTAGGGTTTTTATGGTTTTAAGTCTCACATTTAGGTCCTTAGTCCATTTTGAGTTTATTTTTGTGTGTGGTGTAAGAAAGCGGTCTAGTTTTACTGTTTTCATGTACCTGTGCAGTTTTCCCAGCACCATTTGTTGAAGAGACTGTCTTTTTCCCATTGCATGTTCTTGCCTCCTTTCTCAAAGATTAATTGACCATGTAATCAGGGGTTCATTTCTGTTACATTTCTGTTCTGTTTAATTGACCTATGTGGAGAGTTCTCAAATAATTAAAAATAAAACTATCACATGATCCAGTAATCACACTACTGGGTATTTCCCCAAGTTATATGAGAATGCTAATTTGAAAGGATATATGCACACTTCTGTTATTGCAGCATTATTTACAGTAGTCAAATTATGGAAGCAGCCCAAATGTCCATCAACAAATGAATGGATAAAGAAGATGTGATGTGTATATATACACAATAGAATATTATTCAGCTGTAAAAAAAGAATGAATCTTCCCATTTGTAACAACATGGGTGAATCTAGAGTATAATACTAAGTGAAATAAGTCAGTCAGAGAAAGACAAATACCATATGATTTATTTCACTCATATGTGGAATTTAAGACAAAACAAAGGGGGAAAAAAAGAGACAAACCAAAAGCCAGACTCTTAACCATAGAGAACAAACAGATGGTTACCAAAGGAGAAGTGGATTGGCTGGGGGGTGGGGATGGATGAAATTGGTGAAGTAGATTAAGAGTACACTTATTATAATGAGCACTGAGTGATATATGGAATTGGTGAATCACTATAGATACACCTGGAACTAATATAACACTGTATATTAACTATACTAGAATTAAAATAAAAAACTTAATAATAAAAGAAGACAGAAGAAGCAGTGTTATAGGACAATTCCCTAGGATTCTGGAGCAAAACAATGCTTTCTTTAGCAAAGAACTACTTGATTAAAAAAAAAAAAAAACTATGGTCAAATACAATATATTTTCCTGTTTCTCTTTAGTTTTCTAAATTATATTTGACAACAGAAGCCAAAATTATAACATTACCTAATGTGGGTATAAATGTATGTAGAGGAAATATTTAAGATATATAAAGAGGGATGAGTAAAGGGACATAAGGTTTCTACACTGTATTCTAACTGCTAAAATGCCATAGCAGTAGACTGATTTTATGTATACATAATGTAATACCCAAAGTAACCACTAAAAAGCTCTACAAAAGACATACTCAAAAACAGTATGAATCAAAATAGAATTCTAAAAAGTTTCAAGTAGAACATAAGAAAGCAAGGGAAAAAAAAAAGAAATAATATCAGAATAAGCAGAAGACAAAAAATAATATGGCAGGGTGCCTAGAGGTGACTCAGTTAGTTAAGCATCTGACCTTGATTTCAGCTCAGCTCATGATCTCAGGGTTGTGGGATTGAGCTCCATGTCAGGCTCTGTGGTCAGGGTGGAGTCTGCCTGAGATTCTCTCTCCCCCTCCTTCTACCTCTCCCCCCCACCACTATCTCTCTCTCTCTCTCTCAAAAAATTAATGAATAAATAAATGAAATCTTTAAAAAATAATATGGCATTATTAAACTCTTAAATATTAATCATTACATTAAATATAAAGTGTCTCAAAGAACCAATTAAAAGACAGAGATTAGGGATGTCTGGGTGGCTCAGTCAGTTAAGTGACTGACTCTTGATTTCAGCTCAGGTCATGATCTCAGTGTTGTGAGATCAAGCCCTGTGTTGGGTTCCACACCAGGGATGGAGCCTGCTTGAGATGATCTCTCTCCCTCTTCCTCTGCCCCTCCCCATCTCTCTCTGTCTCTCTCCAAAACAAACCAAAAAATTTTTTAAAAATGAAAGACAGATTGGCTGGGAAGATGAAAAGAAAATATGATCCAAATATATGCTTCTTACAAAAAATTAATTTCAAATAAAACAGTAAAATCAGGCTGAAGAAAAACTCTGGAAAAGGGTCTATCAGGCAAACCTTAATCAAATGAAAGTAGGACTCACTATCCTAATATTACATAAAGTAGAATTTAGAGCAAAGAAAATTATCAGAGGTGGGGGACATTATATAATGATAAAAAGGTCAATGCATCAAAAAGATGTAACGATCCTAAATGTTTACATACCATAAACAAAACAGGAAAATATATAAAGCAAAAACTGACAGAAGAAAAGGAGAAATAGGTAAGTCCATAACCATTATAATTGGAGACTTCAACATCCCTCTCACAACAACTGATGGAGTAATTAAACAGAAAATCAGCCATTAACAGACAGGATCTAATAAAAAATGTATAGATCACTTCATTCAAAAGCAGCAGAATATGCATTCTTTTCAAGTACTCATGGAACATATACCGAGATAGATCATGTCTTGGGCCATAAAACTAACCTCAACAAGTTTTCTAAAAATGAAATTATGTAGAGTATCTTCAACCACAATAAACCAAGCTAGAATTAATTAATGAAAAGATAATAGGAAAATCTTCTAACACTTGGAAACTAATCAATACACCACTGAATAAGTCATAGCTCAAAGAGAAAGCCTCAAGAGAACTCAGGAACTATATCAAATTGAATGAAAATGAAAATGAAAATATGATACATCAAAAATTTGGGGACATAGTTAAAGCAGTGCTGAGAGAAAAAATTTATAGCACAAAAAAGATAGTTGAAAAGAGCGAAAGTCAAAATCATCTATGCTCAAGAATCTAGAAAAAAGAAGAGCAAAATAACCCAAGAAAATAGAAAGAAAGAATTAATAAAAATAGGAGTCGACATTGGGACACCTGACTGGCTCAGTTGGTAGAACACATGGTTTTTGATCTCAGGGTCATGGGTTTGAGCCTCATGTTGAGCATAGAGATTACTTTAAAAAAGTAAGAGTATATATCAAAGAAACTAAAAACAGAAAAGAGAAAAACCAGTGAAACAAAAAGCTAATTCTTCAAAAACATTAACAAAATTGGTAAATTCCCAGCAAAACTGGCAAAGAATGAGAAAGACACAAATGAACCACATCATGAATGAAACAAGAGGTATCACTCAGACCCTGTAAACATCAAGGATAATAAGGTCATCATATGAACAAATCTTGATTATATCTTGACTCTATTAATGTCAATATCCTGATAATGACTTGTACTACAGTTTTATGTTATGTTACTATGGAGGCAACTGTATACACAGGATCACTCTGTGTTATTTCCTTCAACAGCATATATATCCAAAATTGTCTCAATATAAGAAATCTATTTTTAAAAACAAGCAGGTATCTGCAATGCCTTTAATAATTTTAAGAAAACTAAATTTGTGAGGATCTAATATTAAAAATGTTAATCACACAATTTTAAAAATATGCAAAAAAATAAAAACAGATACTGACATGCTACTACAGCCTTACAGAAACTTTTTATCTGTGGGTTATCAAGTGACTTTGGGACTGTAATTGCTCATCATCCCTTTTTAAGCTAAGGAAGATAAGATACATATATATACTTTTAGATATGATTTTATTACACTATTGATATAGAAATATAACTTTATTGAAGTATAATTTAATATACATAAATAATATAAAATTCATCTGTTTAAAGTATATAAATCAGTTGTTTTTAATATATTCCGAGTTGTGTAACTATCATCACAATCAATTTTAGAGTATTTTCATGACTCCAAAAAGAAACTTCTTACCCATTTGTAGTCACTCCCCTAGGCTCATCCCTCTACCCTCGACCCCAGGGCAAGCAACTACTAAGATACTTTCCGTTTCCTAAAGAATTGCCTATTCTGGATATTTCATAGAAATGGAAACACACAATATGTGGTTTCCTAGTCACTGGGTTCTTTCAGTCATCGTGATGTTGATGAAGTGCATCCCCTGGGAGGCCATTATTCTGCCCCCAAAGACGTCCGCATGCAAACCCAGAAACTAAATATGCCAGGTTACGCAGCAAAGGGGATTAACGTTGCAGATGGAATTAAGGTTGCTAATGAGCCACCTTAAGGTAGAGAAGTTATTCTGGACTGTGGAGTGAGCCCAATATAACCACAAAAGTCCTTAAAAATGGGAGATGGAGGCTGAAGAGAAGGTCAGAGTGATGAGACGTGAAAAGAACTAGGTCCACCGTTGCTGGTTTAAAAGTTGAAGAAACAGGGGTGCCTGGGTGGCTCAGTGGGTTAAAGCCTCTGCCTTCGGCTCAGGTCATGATCCCAGGGTCCTGGGATCGAGCCCCGCATCAGGCTCTCTGCTCTGCGGACAGTCTGCTTCCTCCTCTCTCTCTGCCTGCCTCTCTGCCTGCTTGTGATCTCTGTCTGTCAAATAAATAAATAATCTTTTTTTTTAAAAAAAGGCTGAAGAAACAGAGTCATGGGGTGTGGAATGTGGTTTCTTCAGTGGCTGGAAGAGGAAAGGAAAAGAAATTCTCTCCTTCCAGAGAATTCAAGGTGTTCAGTGACACCTTGATTTCAGCTGAGTCAGACGTCCAACCTACAGAACTGTATTTGTGTTGGTTTAATCCACTCAGTCTGCATCAACTTGTTAGCAGCAATAGAAAACTATATATATGTTTATTCTAGGGCCATAGAGTTACAAAATCCCCTCTAAGTAATGTGTAGCTCCCTTCCATAGTTTTAGTATGTTTTGTCTTCATTTTCATTCATCTCAAAGAATTTTCTAATTTCCTCTCTGATTTCTCCTTTGTTGTTTTTTTAGGAGTTTTTAAAATTTTCACACATTTGTGAATTTCCAAAATTTCTTTCTCTTATCTATTTCTAGTTTTATTCCATTGTGATTAGAGAACATTCTTTGTATGATTTCAGTCCTTTTAAATGTATTTATTGAGGCTATTTTATGGCCTATCCTATGGTATATCATGGGAAATGCCCTAAGTACCCTTGACAAGAGTGTGTATCCGCTGTTGTTGGGTCCACTCAATGCTCTTTAGATCCAGGGAAAAATCAGACTGAACATCATTAGGCAACGGAGTGAAAAGTTCACTGTGAGCCTCACTTATGTGAGGTGTATGTAAATATCAGAGACTATTTGCAGTTGATTCTACTTTTTAGGATCAATGTGACTGTGAACATAAGTTGTAGATAGATCGCAGAGAAATCTAATATGGGAACCTAATACAGAATACGGAAATATTTTTTTCTAAGTTTTAAAAAGGTAGTGGGTGGGGACACCTGGGTGGCTCAGTTGGTTAAGCATCTGCCTTCTGCTTGGGTCATGATCCTGGCGTCCTGGTTCTGAGAAGGAGAACCACGTCGTTGGCTCCCTGCTCAGTGGGGAGCCTGGTTCTCCTTCTCACTCTACCCCCCACTCAACCCCCAGCTCATGCTCTCTCTCTCCCAAACAAAGAAATACAATCTTTAAAAAAAAAGTAGTGGGTGATTTTTAAACTAGAGAATAAATGTTGATTTCCTTACTTCTGGATAAAAAACTCTTTACACCAAAGTGGAAAAACAATTCCAACTATGGTAGTGAGATTCACAATGTAAGTGTTCCTAAAAGAAAACATATCCCTTATATATGGACTTAAAAATTAAATTAAATTCACCAGTGTTGGAAAAATGTCCACTGCTGGTTTCCATCTCTGGCTCCCACCCTTTGGCAACTCATTCCATGAGAGAATACATCTCACAGAATACATCGGACTTCCTTTAGCCCAGCCTCATAGAAATCAGTTCGGTTGCATGGAAATATAGAGAATTTAGCTTGATATATATAAGTTATAAACAGTAGCAGAACTCAAGCTGCCAGAGATTATGAAGTTTATGTATTTGTTGCTAATCTTTAATATTGAGTAGTTTTATATTTCTTCTATAAAGTGAAATTGCAGATTTACAGCTAGGTTCTGAGATAATATTGGTGTTCCAAAAAGTTAATCTTCCCAAGAATCTTTATTTATGTTTTCTCCATATGTTATCATTTCCAAATAAATTTTCTAGTACAGTATGACTTTTTTTTTAAACCAGAAGCATCAAAGTGGAAGGATATTTTGAAGATATATTAAAAAAAACTCACTGGATTCATTTCAGATTTAGAAGATCTATTTAATAATGTTTTAAAGTTGAAATACAATTTCTGATGTTATTTCTTGGGCATTAGCCTCTTTAGCAGGAAGTGGAGGACTGAGTTGTTACAGTAACAGCAGGCACATCTTTGCAGCCCTGCCCGTAAGTGCTGTTATGACTTGGGTTCTTGTCATCTCTCTCAACCTTTAGGAAATCACACTGATCTAGGGATACCTTTACATACAGAACCATCATTTTGACATCTATTTATGAATTTCCTAAGCTGATAACAGCTTTGCCTCTATGATGCCACTATTTGCAAGTAAAATATATTTTTATCCCAAATTCTGATTTTAGTCCAATAATCAACACAACCAAAACACAGAACCCGTTGAGAGAAATGGAGATTTATGTGGTGTGCACCTCCATAGAGTCTCTAATATGCATCGGGGAAATTTGGCTTTACAGAAGTCTGTGGAGAGTAAATGCTGCTATTTCCAAGAGAAGTTAATATGCCCACTATAATCAATCTACCTACGAGAATGAATAGAGGGTTAAGTCAAAGAAAAAAGACACCTCTCTTAAGTCATAATTAGGGCACCCAGGATTAGATAAAAGAAAAAAGTAGTGGTAAGTCTAAAACACATTTTCCTCATAGGTGGTCATAAAATCACAAAATAGCAAGAATATTCAGTTCAGATTATGGGCATCTGTCTTACCAGAATCTGAAAATAATTTTGGAATTGATATGCCCCTTTGTGCTTTTAAATGGCAATCAAAAATAGTCATTTTTTAATCACTTAAATAGCATCACAGGGAAAAGAAACAGAGCTGAAAAGATTTTTTGCAACCCTAAGCACTGAAAAGATTATGGTTTCTCGCTTTGGTTTAAAAACAAAAAAGAAATTGCAAAATGTTCTGATTTTCACCACGAAAGCTACTTCACAATTTTTGAAATATCAAAAATCAAGTCATTTCAAAAACATGGCCGATGCCCCACACTGCTGCCTACAGTCAGTCTCTGTGGTAAGACCAATGGAGATGTTCTGCCCGTCGGGTCTGATGATCTTTAAAGTTCCAACATCCTACTTCTCCTTTTGGGGGGAGGATGGGCACATGTGGTTATGAGATTAGTATGAATGGGGCAGCGAGGAGAAAACTAACAACTTCTAACCTCTCCTTTGCTACGACGGTACTTCTAAGGAGAACCGCTAATGTTTCTCGTCCAAACGAGAACTAACCATGCGGCTGGCTAGTCACCGTTATGCTAACACACCTCCTTTCACGGTCGTCTACAATGTGAGATGCTAGAAATCTGTAAAGATGTCAAGTCTTTGCTTTCAAATTGTTTCCAAATATGTTCCTGAGCATGGGTGTGTAACTTAAAATCGGTGGCCACTGGATTTTAAAATCCAAATTGATTCGCTCTTTACATATATCAGGTCTAGAACATGTTTTATGGTGAACTGATGATGCAGTAAGAGCATCTTAGAGTGAATTTGGTTAGCATTACATCACACCTCATGCTCTTACGAGTTTTTGGTCTTCTTTTCTGACAAATTAAATGACTCAAATTTTACTAATGAACCTAATATTTTCCCATGAATTGGACAGATTAGTTCATTTTTAAAAAAGATTTTATTTATTTATTTGACAGAGAGAGAGATCACAAGTAGGCAGAGAGGGGTGTACACAGGCTCCCCGCTGAGCAGAGAGCCCGATGCGGGGCTCGATCCCAGGACCCTGAGATCATGAGCTGAGCCGAAGGCAGCAGCTTAACCCGCTGAGCCACCCAGGTGCCGCAGTTCATTTTATTCTAAAATGAAAATAATTTTCCATGGGAAAACGTATGAGATTGTAAAACCCCATAGTATATATTCATGTACTTTCAAAACCCAACATGATGGGATCAGGAGGGAGACAAACCATAAGAGACTCTTAATCTCACAAAACAAACTGAGGGTGGCTGGGGAGAGGGGGCAGGGAGAGGGTGGTGGGGTCATGGACATTGGGGAGGGTATGTGCTATGGTGAGTGCTGTGAAGTGTGTAAACCTGGTGATTCACACACCTGTACCCCTGGGGCTAATAATACATTATATATTAATAAAAAAATTAAAAATTAAAAAAACAACAATTCCTTTTGGCTTACAATGTGAAAATTAGCTATTTTTGCTACATAATTTGCCTGGGCAGGAATGCACACTCAGTGATAGCTGTTATGTCATTGATGGCATCCGGGTCCTGGGTGAGAAGATCGGAATTCCAGTCTTTTTCTGGCTTGTTCAGCTGTACTCGTTTGTATAGTAACAGCCTCTTCACTCAATTTCGTTCTTGGTAAAAGACTATGAGTGCCAAAATAATAGTAGCATAATAATGATTTAAAAGGGCACTCTGAAAAATTTGAGCATCCTAAAGTCTGCGGGAGAGTTAAGGAAAAATAGATCTTGACGGTGGGAATGATGGGCTAAAATTAAGAAAAATATTGCTGTATGTTGGACTCAGCTGCTTTAGTACAGAAAAGTAAGTCTTCAATTAGCTGATTATATGAAAAATACTTAGGGTTTTAGTTAACCGCTGCTTTCCTATAAGTGAACAGTGTGATTTAGTTCCTTAAAAAGGTCATGAAAGCTCCTGGTGCATTGACGGCCATACTGGGAACAACAGAGGCCGTCATCTCAAGAACTGGGGTGTTGCCAGAGTCACAGCAACAAACTTTTGAGCAGTTAAAGCCTTGGCTGGTGTCTGCCTCCCAATTTACTTCACACAAGCATAAAAGGATGTTTGAAACTTTAACATGCAACTTTCTAGCTTAAAGAGTTCAAATTCATAAGCATGACATATCCATTCCCCTCGGGTAGACCTGCTCGTCCCCTGGCCTGGTCTGTACCCGTCCCTCTGCTCCTCTCATGCAGACGCCGGTCATGTCAAACTATCCTGTCACCCCAGGTCGCCTTGGTTCTTCACATCCTTACCCGTAGTGCACCCTCTGCTGGGATTTCTCCTTACCCTGTTCTAATCCTTACTCTTGATTCAGTGTCCTTGGAGTAAACCTTGTTATTATTTTTTACATTTTATTAACATATAATGTATTATTAGTCCCAGGGGTACGGATCTGTGAACCATCAGGCTTACACACTTCACAGCACTCACCATATCCCATACCCTTCCCAACGCCCATAACCCAACCACCCTCTCCTTCCTCCACCAGTCCAGCAACCCTCAGTTTGTTAATCTTTATTATTTTCTAAGATGCAATTTGATCCTCATGTGCTTTAAGAACTACTTTGGGTTAAATGATCATTCCTATCTTCTTTTTTTTTAAGATGAGATTTTATTTTATTTATTATTTATTGTATTTATTTTTCTGCGATAAGAACACTTAACATAAGATTTCCTCAAATTTTCAAGTGCACAATACCATATTGCTAAGTATAGGCACTCCACTGTAGTGTGTATTCTAGACATTGTGCATTGAGAATGACTGATGCTTTACACCCACTGTAAAGCAGCTCTCCTCACTTCCCACACCCCTAATCCCTGGCAACCACTATTGCATTTCTGCTTCTGTGAGTCTGACTATTTTAGATACCTCATATATGTGGATCATACCCTATCTGTCCTTCTGTTATACCCTGTCCTAGTGTTTATAATACTTACAGATCTTTTTCTGGCTACTATTTTACAAGCCCTTGTAGGTGTCATGTCTGTCTCATTTCTCGTAACCCTAGAATCCAGCTCATTCCCAAGCATGCTCATGGTGCTAAATAAATGTGTGTATGTGTATGTGTTTTAAGATAAATGATGAAGATATATATGGATACACATGGATATGGATATATACGTATCCATGTGAATATGTGTGTGCATGTATGCACGTGTGTGCATGTGTGTGTGTCCTATAGAGCAAGAGTGGGCAGAAGTAGAGTGTAAGTTGGACAGAGTCCATTGTGCTGTGAATTTTCAAAAATAAAAAGCAGAAAGATTGGATAACCATCTGGAAATTAAATTATGGAAGAAATTGCTTCATTGGAGGAAGGATTAGAAAGAATAATATCTAAATAATAATTACAATGACAAAAAAGTGGTAATGACTTCATTTATGTATTGCCTCCCACAACAACTGATGAGTGCTTGTTATGTGCCAGACTCTGTGAAGCATTTTACATGGCTTTTCTCATTTACCAGCCAAAATATAAAAGAGAGTTCAAATGTATAAATTAATTGTCTCCTGTTATAACATGTAATGATTAAATGAGTGAAAAGAAATTCAAACTTAGTTTATCTGAGTTCTAAGCTTTTGCTTTCCTACCTACTTTTTTTCCATATTCTTTTCTGCTTCTTGCATTCCTGGGGTAGTCAGGACCCTGAGACCACAGTATGTTGCCTGATGACTGTGCGATACAAGAAACACAAGGGCCAAGACCTACCTAGGCCAGCATGAAGAGAACAGGAAAATCAAAAGGACACCATGAAAGTAAGCTAGATTCCTAGAACCCAAAGTTCTTGGGAAAGGGGGCTGGAGCTGAGGTTCATCTCTTTTCACCTCCTTTAAAAACAACGATGATAATAATAAAACCTTAAGTTATTTTCTTACAGATTCAGCTACAAAGAACTTTATTTGATTCTTTCATCCCTTTGGTACCATACCCAACTCCACTCATTCTACATATATTCTCTTGTCTAAAAATGTTTGACTAGCAATAAAGCTTTTCAGTTTATATAACATAAAAGTTGGAGAGTTATGCCTTGGTCCCAGAGTGACTTCCAAATTTATTACATTGTTAATATACAAAATATTTTTTTTGTGGAAAGTAAAATGATTATTAAACTACACCTCATTATTTCCTGGATATATAATAATATATTTGTTTTCCTACCTCTAGTTTTAGTCTGGAGCATAAAATGGGGTCAAACTTTGGAAATTGTAAGGAGATTCTATCAAAATCTTCATTCTTAGACCATTAGAAAATGAAAATGAATATTCCAGGTGCCATTATTGCCACTCCAACAGTGGCAAGGAATACTATGGCTGGCATATTGCAGAGAAAGGTGATATAATTCAGCAATACTCAGTCCTAGATTTGATTACATAACCCTCCTCTAGGAGCTCTAGTCTTCCCTTCCCTCTTCAAACACTCTTTGCCATTCCCAACTCTCTTTAAATTACACCAATGCTTACCTTCATAGTAAATTTGCATAATAAATTTACCAGAGCAGGAATTTAAATTTAAATTTAAATTTAAAAAAAAAAATTTTTTTTTAAGATTTTATTTTTAAGGGCACCTGGGTGGCTCATTGGGTTAAGCCTCTGCCTTCAGCTCAGGTCATGATCTCAGGGTCTTGGGATCGAGCCCCGCATCGGGCTCTCTGCTCAGCGGAGAGCCTACTCCCCCCCGCCCCGCTGCATGCCTCTCTGCCTCCTTGTGATCTCTGTGTGTCAAATAAATAAATAAATCTTAAAAAAAATTTTATTTTTAAGTAATCTCCATTCCCAACACAAGGCTCAAGCTCACAACCCTGAGATCAAGAGTCGCACACCTTACTGACTGAGCCAGCCAAGCACCCCCATCAGAACAAGGTTCTATTATAAAATTTGTTCTTAGTATACTCCTCAATGTTTAAAAACTTTCTTCATTTTTTTAATACTCCAAGTTATATTGACTTCAGTTCAAACTAAATTCTGACCCATTCTGAGGTGAGTGAGAAAAGGAAAATGTGTCTTCTCCTTCTCAGTATTTTGTAAATCTTCTCATGGATAATATTTTATTTTCTGCCAGAGAATGCTTTGATTAACAAAGTGTGACTCACCAAATATCAAATAAATGCTTTCTTAAAGCATTTATAACAGAATATTTACAAATTCTGCTTTATGTTTTGTCATCATGAGATCCTGATGTTGGAAACGTTATTTAGTTATTTTGGTTGGGGGGGGGCCCGGGTGGTTCAGTTGCTTAAGTGCTCAGGTCATGACGCTCAGGGCCATGAGATGGAGCTCCGTGGTGGGCTTCCTGCTGGGTGTGGAGCCTGCTTAGGGCCCTCCCTCCCTCTACCCCACTCTCTGTGCCCTTGCAAGGACGTTCCCTCTCGCTCTCTCTCAAAAAAATTCTTTTGGTGGTGTGTGTGTTTATAAATATGTATATTATATAAATATATAATCACATAATGCAAAATTAAATTATAGTTATATAAATATATACTACTATAATACAGATATGTCTAAAATATTTTTCTCTATCCATTGTATCTCTCATACTTCTCAAAATGATACTGCACATCCACAGATCCATCTTCTGATAAGATTCGTCTTTCCTATTCATTGACATAATATTTGAAATAATATATATTTTATATACTTTTATGACATATATAATATTATAGAAAGAAAAAAATTAAAAAATATATATAAATTACAGCTATGCTTTAGCAGCTATGGATGAGACGCAACAACTGATAGAAAGGATTTCCATTTGATCTTACTGATACTTTGATCTTTGTGTCACGTAATCAGGTTCTGAACTCAGTCCCAAAGTCAACCTCTCATGTGATTGTTTTAGTTTTCATAGACTGCGGTTCTAGCTCAGAACATCTAAAGATCATCATCTATAGAAGCAAATGGAGCTAAAGAGGGAAACTCCGGTTTCTCAGGGAATCTCTACCTGAAAACAAAAAGTATTCTTTTTTCCTAACAATGTAATATCTGTCTCAGCCAAACCTGCAGTCTGATCAATTAACCCACAATAAAGGAAGACAGAGAGTCTTAGTCTACCAAAGTCTCTTGGTGTAGCCTTCAGGTATCCACTGTTATGGAAAACAAAACAGATTTCTGCATAGGACATGTGATGTGCTCTCCTTTAGGTTCTGACCAAAAAAGCTGACATGAGAATGAGCCCTCATGACTCAGACTCTAATTCTGGGGAGCTTCACTTCCATTCAGATTAAAATCATCAGAGAATAAAAGTCAGATGTAAAATATTCTTTGACACCTTAGAGCAACCCTAGAGGTTACTAAAGATTTAGTAATGTTGCTTGTGCTCCAGAAGACCCATAACTCTGTCCCCCAAAGAATCTGGAACTTTTTTGTTTTATATGGAAGGTTTTAGTGCAGAATAATAGAAACAAACAAAAAAAAATCTCTTTTCTAATTTTCTAAAGACAGTTCTTAAAAGTGTATGTTATTGAAACCCGTGATTAGTCAATATATTAAATGTAAATATATACCCAAGAATCTATGTTTTTGCATTGACTATCAAATTATAGCAATCCAAAGATCTTTTTGAATATTTTATAATACTTTAAATGTTCTGTTTAACTCAAATGTTAAGATTTTTTTCCTCAAATTATTTCCATTAGACAAAAGGCATTCTAGGCTGCCAGGAAAACAGATACATGATCACCCTCAATGAACGTATAGCCTATTGAAATCTGTTATATGGAATTGTGTTAATATAATTACTCATTTAGACTAGATCTAGAGAGATAACATAGTATTTTATCCTTTGTTGCTAATGGCTAAAGCTTCGTAGAGTTTAGTTGCTGATTGTTGCTCTTTCTTAAAGGCCAAACATTCATATTTCTAATCTTTCCCCTGTCTCCAAGTATGTTTATCCACGAGCAGCTGAAAGATATGGAAATGAATTTCAGAAATGTGGACTCCTTTAATTATACCCTTGAAGACGGTCCAGACCGCTCACCCTTCGATGACTAAACACCCGCCTGGAATAGAGGCTGACATAAGCCAGCCCTCCCTTGTCTCCCTAGTAGCCACATCATCTGTATCAAGTCTACCTCAAATGGGCAAGGGCCCACCCTCTCTTTTTGTCACCCTCTTTCTTCCATCCTCCAGATCCTCTCTGATTATAATGATTTGCTTTTTAAACCACTGGAAGGATGTTATTTATAGACATACTTTATAGCTATTTAGACATCCTAGTTTTATTTTCTCAACATCCTAAACTAACTTGAAAATTTTAAAATTAAAATTTAAAATTTGAATTAAAAAGAAACTGTTTTTGTTTTTGTTTTTTAGGTAATCCAAATGTCTCCAAATCCTCTGTCTCTCACCTAATATAACCGTATGAAGTGCAGAGCCCTCTGCCATAATTTGGAAGATGACCAGAACACAGACTTTTCCTTGGTCACTCTTGTCTCCCGTTCTGAACTCCTGACTTCCCTGAATCACCACTGCCTCATTGCTCACTGCTCATGATGGCTGCGGTCCTTGCCCCGCACCAGCTGGTCCCAAGGGTGGACATTAGTCACGGTGTAAGTTTCCAGGAACACATGGCTCGTGTGTGCGTTAGACTCTGGACATAATGGAGGGAATCACAAAACAGGACATAAAATAATTTGGAACAACAGAGATATCATGTTTCTTACATTTTCCAGCCATTCTTATAAAAGAACTCTCTTTTGTGCATGTCCCTTTCCTTCAGCACAGACCGCTACTGTCTCCAGGGCTGCAGAATTTGAACGAGGCTCACGGCTTACCACCTCTGCTTCCATCCCACTAACTGACAACTTATGAAATAAATCCACAGTTACTTTGCTACACAGGGAATGTGTGTATTTTCTTAACCTTTCCCTATAGATTCTTCACGTCCTATAACTGAAAAGCCTATTTAAGAGCTTTCCAAGAAGTGAATCTTGTCTCTACGTAAGACGTAAGGAATTACACAGGTGGGCTCGGAGATTTATTAAACAACATTTTCCCCCTCCTCCTTTCACATGACGTTGCATTTCTCTATTTGCAAAACCTCTGCCTCACCTTCTTCCCAGGAGAAATATACTTCCTTATTTCTAAGAAATAACAACCCTGTGTTCTCTGGGAGAGGGAAGTAGGGAGCAAACCATCTGAAACAGAAGTGAGTCATGTGGATGAGGCAGACCGGCCTGGCTGGGAAAAAGTACTGAAACATGATGCAAGGGAAACTCAAGCTTCATATGGGATAGAGAGTTTTGAGCCCTTGTATTTTTTTAAACTAAGCGAACAAATATATGAGTATATCAACAAGCTCATTAATCTTTTGCCTTCAAGCCAACAGTTGAAAATAAGTCTTTGGCAATGACCTATCTGCTTCAGTCTCTGTGAGCCAACTTCACTTCCCAGCATTTCCAAGCCAAGATTATCCCCAGACCGAAGGCGACACCTCCTACCCAGGTCAAAGGGCTGTAATCCCTAGAAGGGACTCTGGGCTCCAGAACCCTGTCTTCCAGCCCCATGTGTCCACACGTTCTCCCAGTGTGTGGACACTCCTTCTTGTCTCTGTCCACTTCTCCCATGAAAACTGTCCCTCCTCTGTTTCCTAACGCATCCTCTTATGTTGGGGGCGGAAGCATTTGCGGAAAGGAGGGTACGAGGGAAGGCTGCAATGCTCATTGTCTTTTTCTCCCTAAGATGGAGATTTTTACTGTACTTTGCAACATTTTCCTGGCTCTAGTAGATTTAGTATTTTCATGACAACTTTGTAAAATTGCATTTCTAAGGCAGTTTATCACTGTTTGTTATTTTATGTTCCTGAAACTTTCCAGAACTCTTTACCAAGGAGGCTTCAGTAAATGGTGTTAGCATGGGGGCCCTACAAAGAGTCAGAGACAAAAATAGCGGTAGTTACTTGGTTTGGTCAACAATATTTATACAATACTTAACCGTCTGGGTCCACAAGATAAAGGACAGACATTTAACTGTTCATAATAGGGTCAGGAAAACTGGGCTTGTAAGGGCTTTTTGGTCCTTGCCCCTTGTAGGAACACAGAGTCCTCAAAGAAGAACTCTGTATTGAATTAAACTTATTGGCACACAAAATATGCATCATGTAAATATTTAATTTCATAACTACATAGTCCTCATAGTGAACTCTGGCCCCCATTCTTCACACGGTTACATTATAAAAGGCAGAATTACAGGCTCTTTTCTTTTCTTTTTTTTTTAAGAAAAAAGCTAATAAAGTAATAAAAGTGAACCGAAGAAGCCTGACTTATAGTTTGGAGATCATTGCAGAGATAACTCAATGTTTTTGAACTTTTAGAATGTAGGATTTAAGCCTTTTTACTTTTCTGAAAGTTATGAACTGACCCCCCCACCCCTGCCGGGAGCTACGTGGCATATCTTCATCCACAGATTCACTTTTGCCCTTGGACTCTTTCTTGCCCTTCCCCTCCTTAGGGAGAGAGGTGGGGGGGAGTACTGTTTCAGCCAACTGGCTTTATTAAAGCTTTCTCATCTATGAGGCATGAGAATATGTTTGCAAATCTGCTTTTTTCTGATTGGCAGTGAGAAGTACAATTGCTCCTTAATTAGAACCTTCTGAGTCCTGTCATATGGTTTAACCCATCTCAAGCCAAGCGCCGACTGAGGACATGGGTCAACTCACTATTTCTTAAAATTATTAGACAATGCCGGGTTTACACCACAAAGTTGTTTTCTTTGTTGATACTAGAGCAGAGAATGGGGAAAAAACGGGGGGGGGGGAGGGCGGTGTATACTGGAAATCACCGCAGATTTGTTCATGAAGTCGAATGGCTAACCTTGATCCTTACAAAAATCTATCTGTATGAATCTGACTATATCCTTTAAGATTACAGGAACTTGATTGTGTTATCTGTAAAAATTAGGAGTTCTCTTTCTCAAATCCTTCACTGAGTAACTTCTAAGATTCTCCCAGGTCTCAAATACTGTAATCCCATCAACACATAGCAAGAAATCCACCCTTATGTTACCAATAAGTGGGTTATTGCAAGATTTTATGGCTTTGAAAAAACCCTTATTTACTTAACACTTTATCAGTAATGTTTTGTCTTCATGACATTTTTAACAAAATGTTTGCTAACATTGTGAAGGGATTTCCTAGCTAAGATATAATCAAGGGATATCTCTGAAGACTATTTCTTTTCCTGTCTTAATTCCATCTCTTTGATCTTCTACAAGTAACCAAAAATATCAATGCCATTGACAAATAGAAAAAAAATAGTTAAATAGTAAATCATACCTCATTGAAAATCACACCATTGCCTTCCTTCCCTAATGTTTGGCTATAAACAAAATAGAAGAACAATATCTGGTTTTTTTCTTTGTGCTGGTTCCTGTCCATGCACAGAGAACATCAGGCCATGACTCACATCATTGACACATCGCCAGCACAGCTGGATAGGCACAGAATGCATTTCATAACAAGGACAAGGAAAGAAAGGGAGAAAAGTTTGTTCATTTAAAAGATCTATAAAGCTTACTGCTGCAAAAACAAGAGGCAAACTTTTCCAAGAAAACCACTTAAAGGAAAAGCAAATTGTTTTGTGCTAATTAAAAATTGCTTGAATAATTTTTAATATCTGTCAAGTTCCTTCAAGGAAGCTATTGCCTCTGGAAACCTCACTCTCACTGAGAAGAAGCAACAATTTATGAATATCAAGAGTGAAGGTCTGGTGACAATTAAGAGGGATGAACAATAAAAGAAAAGTCTTCCGTGATAATCTTGGAATTCTTTTGAGAGAAAAATAGGAATAGGGAGGTTTCTATGCAGGCAAAAAAAGAATGACATTGCATGAACTCTTCCGAGAGCTGATAAATGAACTCAGAAATATCTTCACTCTGGCTTTGAAAAGGTTAGTTGGTTGATACAGAACAATGTCAAAGAGCATATTTTCACAGAACTGTCCACGGGTAACATTTCCCCCCCTGTGCAAGTAATGATAAATGATATTGTCCCTATCGTGTCCTCTGCCTACGCTGCATAGAAAGTTGAATTAAACTGTTGGCTGGACATAAAGAATTTAAAAATAATTAAAGAAATAAAATCGATTGTTGGCTGGATAGTTAAACTAAAAGTAAAGTTGTTAAGCAAGTTTACAATGGGTCTATTAACACTGGTGATAGGTCTCATCATTGTCAGAGGAAATAGCACTTCTTCAGACTGTGCTAACAGAAAAGGCTTCTCTGGGCTAATTTAGGATTAAGAAATAGGCGCTTTAGGAAACCCACCATCTTGACAGATCTTGGGTGAGCTTCTCATTCCTACAATGAGAAACTATGCTAGAGCACGCAGCCCAGCCACATGCACCTTCTGTTCAGAAAATCATTAATGATGCACGTGAAGTGAGGGGTAAGATATATTATCTTAACAACTATTGCAGAACTTCTATTAATTAGGATACTGTGCTTGTTGGAAGAAAGTATCTTGGAAGGTATTTGGAAGTGGAAAGTGAGAGCAAGTTGAGGGCAAGAGAACATTGGCCATGATCAAAGATAAAGTGTGAAATGGTCCTTTCTGTCTCCCTGACTACATCACTGGACCGAGGGGATTCATGCAGTTGGTCTGCATGCATTCTTTCCTATTGTAGGAGGCGGAATCGTACCTGAGGGTAAAAAGAAGACAAGCTACCCGGGGTCCTGCCTTGCACACGGATGTCTGCTGAGGGTGCTGCATTCGTTCATGGATTGTCACAGTATTTTAGAAATTTAACTTCTACCCTTATCTCCTGTCAGCTGGATAACCTCAACACTAATACTCTTTCTAGCAGAAGGCTTTGAGCCACCTTGGACACGCATACCACATTCACTTACAACTTGGCACAACTTACTTGTCCTGAAACATATTCTCATTTGAAAGGATAGTTAGATTGACTTTATCAAAGTAGTTATGAGAATATATGTATAATTTATGAATCATTTATTTTATGCATGTTACATATTCCTATTTTTCAAAAAGATTTTATTTACTTATTTATTTGAAAGAGAGAGAGAGCAAGTGGGGAGAGGGGCAGAAGGAGAGAGAGGGAGAGAGTCTCAAGCAGAACTCCCTACTGAGTGTGGAGCCTGACATGGGGCTCGATCTCACAACCCTGTGATCATGACCTGAGACAAAATCAAGAGTTGGATGCTTAACCAGCTCAGCCACCCAGGTGCCCCTATATTTCTATTTTTTAAAAGAGAAAGAAGGAGAGGGTGAACAAGAGAGCACAAGCAGGAGGAGGAGCAGAGGGAAAGCGAGAATCAGGCTCTCCACCAAGCAGAGAGTGACATAGAAGTTGATGCCAGGACCCTGGGATCATGAGCTGAGCCGAAGGCAGACACTTAACTGGCTGAGCCACTCAAGAGCCCCCCTATATTTCTATTTCTAAATGTTCTTAGATAATGACTAAAGCACAGTGGACTAGCAATAGATAGATAAATCATACATACATACATACATAGATGATAGACAGATGGGGCTAGTTCAGTGACCACAAGAATAATTCTCATCTTTATAAAAAGACTAACAATTAATCTAATGTGTTCTACTTTCTAATTATTTATGATTTAATGTAATTCAAGAATATTATATCATTGCATAATTTTTCTTTCTAGCCCATGTTAAGGAGAAATGAGAGGGGATCCAATAAATAAATGGGATATCTAAAATTGGAGGAGAGAAAGTTCATTTGCTTCATCTTCCCCAGAGTTCTCTACAATAATTTAAATAATTTTTTAGTGTCTCTGGGGAAGTAAAGTTATCATACACATGTTTAATGGTAATTATCTTAAATATGTCATTTGATAAATGCTTTATAGTCATACTTCTTCATTTTTGGGGCATTGGTAATGCGTTTTAATTGTATAAAATGACAAAAATAAAACAAAATAATCTAGCACATTATTTAAGTCTACCTGCCATATTTTAAGACAGAAATTTTGCATTTACTTACCATGTTCTGCTTAGCTTCAACACTTTTTTTTTTTTTTAACACTCTTGTTTGTACTAAGTGAGAGTTCCCTGGTATTCCCAGTTAATTTCCTTCAAAAGATAGGCAAAAATGTAGTGTTAATAGGATCTTAAGGGACACCTGGGTGGCTCAGTGGGTTAAGCTTTTGCCTTCGGCTCAGGTCATGATCTCAGGATCCTGGGATTAAGTCCTGCATTGGGCTCCTTGCTTCTCCCTCTGCCTGCCCCTCCCCTGCTTGTGCCGTCTCTCTCTCTCTGACAAATAAATAAATAAATAAATACAATCTTAAAAAAAAAAAGAAATTAAAGTTGAAGATGGGATTGTGTTTGCTAATCAATTGACAATTGATAATCAATTTGACATTGATGGACTCTCTGCTCAGCAGGGAGCCTACTTCCCCTCCTCTCTGCCTGCCTCTCTGCCTACTTGGGATCTCTCTCTCTCTGTCAAATAATTTTTTAAAAATATAGGGTGCCTGGGTGGCTCAGCCGGTTAAAGCCTCTGCCTTCGGCTCAGGTCATGATCCCAGGGTCCTGGGATCGAGCCCCACATCAGGCGCTCTGCTCGGCTGGGAGCCTACTTCCCCCCCCCGCCCCCCTGCCTGCCTCTCTGCCTACTTGTGATCTCTGTCTATCAAATAAATTAATTAAATCTTTTAAAAAAATTAAAAAAAAATAAAGATCTTAAAAAGTCATCCACTAGCCTACTTCTTGTTTCAATTTCCTCTCTGTCACTTACAAATTAGGAGGAAACATTGTTACCTTCTGGCACTCTCATCTCTCTATTGCCTTCTTTGTAGTTCTTGTCTGGCCCGTTCACATTGTTTACTACTGTAGTGTTCCTGGACATTCTGAAGAAATGTTTTTCACCAGGTAGTTCCCGCGGGTTAATTTTTTAATTTCTTTTTAGTTATTGTGGTTTTAAATTCACCAAATTAATAATAAGCAGTTTATACTCTCCCATTAAGAAATTAACATAATTATATCAATGTTTTAATAAAGGTTTATATAAGATTTTTATTTCTGTTGATTAAAAATCACCAAGAATCTCATTCCCTCAGTTTTATAAGAAACAATCTTGAAATGTCACCTTAAACATGATAATTTAAAAAGAAACTATCTGGAGTAATGAACTGGGAGCTGATAATGTCAAGCGTTTTTAATTAATGAGTTCTCTTATTTAATTAATCTATCCAACAGAATTTTATCCAATACAAAGTAGGCAATTTGTTATATGGCAGGGGAATTCTGGAGGATTATCTTGGCTAGACTGGGTAGGCAGACATTCTAGCTCTCTTGCACATAAAATATCATCCCACATATGGTACCCAAAGGATAACATCACACTCACACCTCATTACAAGAACATACTCAATTGGAAATTACTTCCTCATAGATGAAACTTATACATATGTTTATTTTTGACAAATGAATATAATATCTGAAGCATTTCCACCAAAGGAAAGGGTGAACGTAAGCATTAATCTGTCCATATGGTTAATACATATGGACATTTAAACCCAGTGTGCATTAAAAAAAATGTGCTTCGCTACATGAACAAGAACATGTGCTGCCGGGACGTGGAGGGTGATGTCAGTATAACACAAGTTCATGTAGGTCTCTATGAAGTTTTTCCCAGCACATTAATTTTATGCCATCACTGAGTCACAGCTGAACACAACGTGCACTAGTGTAGCTAAATGCACCAGACCACAGAGCAATACAGTGCTGTTGAGAAAGCCCACTCATTCCTGAGTCTTTCTCTTGGCTCAGTTTCATCATGTTGATCAGGTTGTGACGCGCTTATTGTGCAGCTCTTTCTGATTATTTATATTTTACACTTCTCTTCATACCTCAGCAGGCTAAGCCCTTCTTATACAATCTTTTATCCATCCCCCATCATCTTTTTAAAAAGGTAAAATTCTATGTTTACAATAATTTTTCTTTCCTTATTAGTAATTTTAAATCTTTAAAACTGCTAGTATTTTAAATAGAAAAGCCCAGTTTTGTTAATGATACAGATACAAATTTCAATAGGTTTTAAGTGTTTCACACAACTCTATTTTTCTCATAAGCTTACTTATATATAATGTTTAATATTTTGCAATGCAAGAGTTTTCAGAATTGCATGTACTGTGTTATATCTGAAACATCTCTGCTGGATAATGTTATAAAAAGTTGTTATTAAATAAAATGTAAGAATTTCTAGACTAATTGGATGTTAGTAATGGCAGAAACATTAGCCAAGTAATATTAGTCTGTTTAGATGCTCTACAACTTCTTGATAAAATACCATTCCCATGAGATAAATGAAAAAATAAAGGTCTTTGAAAAGATATTTACATTAAAGTGAGGGAAAAATAATGGGAAAATTTACATGATCTGCTTCAAGATAAGTGAAAAATGGTTACTCATCACATAATTGGTAATAAAGTTACAGGTTGTCGAAAATAACAATAAAATACTACTTTCACAATAGCTAACCATGAGTATATTGAGACTTCAGAATGGTGTCAAGCATGATATATACAAAATTATAAGGATGCCAGGCATATAGTAGGTGCTCAATTAACATTTGTTGAACAAACAAAAAGGCCAATATACATCCCTCCAGTTGATTTCTTCTTTTGGAAAAGTCTACTAGGTTGTAAGTTCTAAGAGGAAAGCCTAACATCTGACCACCCCATTCCCCATGCCCAGCACATAGCAGATGCTAAATAAATGTATGTTGAATAAATGAATTAAGACATTCCCTACCAGATCAATCCTGAGAAAGATCATTTTTAACTCTTTGATTCATATCCTGTGCTTCCCTCAGAGATCCCTACACATTGCCTCAGTTCCTTGACGAAAAAGACAAACACCACTTCAGCTATGTCATATTTCTTCCTTGGGGTAAGTTTATCCAACAAACTCATAAAAGAGTTTGTGTCCTGTACATCTAAGAAATATCACTGTCCAATTTCAATAGTCTTTCAAACGTGCCCTTGAAGATAGTTGTAGCATAATGACTAATGATACTAGTTCTGGAATCACTTTCTGGATTTGAATCCTGGCTCTATCCTTTGGTAACTGGGCAAAATGCTCAAGTCTCTGCAACTAAGTTCTCCTATATATAAAACTGGAATAAAGGCACCCCTATCCCAGGGGATTTTATGTGATAAATGAGTTTATACACAAGAATTACTTAGCACTTAGTATAACACGTAGTAAGTAATCAATAAATATGAGATACAACTGTTATCTTTTCTAACAACCCAACTATATTTGCTCCTGATGCCATTTCCCCATTTCTTGGCAACAAGGAAGCTCCCTAGGTATTTCTCCCACATAACTTCTCACTACAGACAACTGTACACTGAATTTGCAATTATTTGCAAGCTGTTGATGAAAAACAAACATATTACTTAATAATAATACGTGATTGGTCTTAGGGTATTTTCAATTTAAAAGTTAACACCTAAAGATATAATCCTGCAGTACTCCCATGTTCACTTATAATTAAGAATAAATAAAGAAGATATTGGTATGCGATTTCCAAAATATTGCTAATTTTCTTCAACTATTTCAACCTAAAGCACATACCACTTGTAATTATACTTAGAAATATTTGCTCTTCTCCCACATATTTTATTTAAATGATGTATCTCTCTGTAATTATAATATCTCTTCATGTATGTGCTCATCCATATCAGGCACTGACAATGAATTTTTTTTAAACTTATTTAATTTTATTTTTTTCAGTGTTCCAAAATTCATTATTTATGCACCACACCCAGTGCTCCATGCATACATGCCCTCCTTACTACCTACCATCAGGCTCTCCCAACCCCCAACCCCCTCTCCGCCAAAACCAGTTTTGTTTCTCAGAGTCCACAGTCTGTAATGGTTTGTCTCTCCCTCCGATTTCTCCCAACTCACTTCTCCTCTCCATCTCCCCATGTCCTCCGTGTTATTTCTTATGTTCCACAAATAAGTCAAACCATATGATAATTGACTCTCTCCACTTGACTTATTTCACTCAGCATAATCTCTTCCAGTCCCATCCATGTTGGGTATTCATCCTTTCTGATGGAGGCATCATACCCCATTGTATGTATGGACCACATCTTCTTTATCCATTCGTCCATTGAAAGGCATCTTAGTTCTTTCCACAGTTTGGCAACTGTGGCCATTGCTGCTATGAACATTGGGGTACAGGTGGCCCTTCTTTTCACTACATCTGTATCTTTGGGGTTAATACCCAGTAGTGCAATAGTGGGGTCATAAGGTAGCTCTATTTTTAATTTCTTAAGGAATCTCCACACTGTTTTCCAAAGTGGCTGCACCAACTTTCATTCCCACCAACA
>ML108718.1:0-89837 GCA_003697995.1 Taxidea taxus jeffersonii | reverse complement strand
ACCACCAACAGTGTAAGAGGGTTCCCCTTTCTCCACATCCTCTCCAACACTTGTTGTTTACTGTCTTGTTGATTTTGGCCTTTCTAACTGGTGTAAGGTGGTATCTCAATGTGGTTTTGATTTGAATCTCCCTGATGGCTAATGATGATGAAAATTTTTTCATGTGTCTGTTAGCCATTTGTATGTCTTCTTTGGAGAAGTGTCTGTTCATGGCTTCTGCCCATTTTTTGACAGGATTATCTGTTTTGTGTGTGTTGAGTTTGTACTGGTGCAAAAACAGACACATAGACCAGTGGAACAGAGTAGACAGCCCAGATATGGACCTGCAACTCTATGGTCAAATAATCTTCAACAAAGCAGGAAAAAATATGTAGTGGGAAAAAGACAGTCTCTTCAATAAATGGTGCTGGGAAAATTGGACAGCTGTGTGTAGAAGAATGAAACTCAACCATTCTCTTACACAAAGATAAACTTGAAGTGGATAAAAGACCTCAACACGAAGCAGGAATCTATCAAAATCCTAGAGGAGAACATAGGCAGTAACCTCTTCAACATAGGCCACAGCAACTTCTTTCAAGATATGTCTCCAGAGGCAAAGGGAATAAAAGCAAAGATGAACTTTTGGGACTTTATCAAGTTCAAAACTTCTGCACAGCAAAGGAAACAGTCAACAAAACAAAGAGGCAACCCACAGAATGGGAGAAGTATTTGCAAATGACACTACAGACAAAGGGCTGATATCCAGGATCTATAAAACCTCCTCAAACTCAACACAGACAATGAGTTGTTAATGCACAGTGAGTCAGGTTATAAGCAGCTCCTCGGTTAGTTGTTTCATCCATGTGTTTGCAGTGTGCTGGGTAACAGCATTTGCAGGATATTCATATATTCATTGGGGAACCATGAACACTGAAACTGTTGGAATTACCTGGCTTTGTGTTGTACTATAGAAAGTAAAGTGGAAAATTCTGAGGGCAGCTGTGTAATATATACAAAAGCTGGAGCAACTATGTGCTAGAAAATGGGAGCCTTGGGTATCTGTGTTATCAGCCATCTAAAATAAATACAATGTCCTTTCCCAAGTTGTATATTTAAAGTACATTTTCATAAGATTCAGAGTAATTTCACCGTACAGTTGACATACACACAATATATATTTCTACTTGTTTTATTATTTTTCCATACCTAACCTACTTACTGCTAAAATATATACTAAAGGCAAATGCTAAAAAAATGCTAAAGGATATTTCCAGATTGTGCTCTCTAAATACTGTTTTCTACTAAAACAAATAAGGATTCTTTGGAGGAAAGTGTTGACTACAAATCTGGGACAGAAAACATCGACTAATGTTTCAGGCCAATTTGAGCCTGGAATATCTCTTTACCGGATGCAAGAAAATATTAGTGGAGTCATGTCTGGATTAAATGGATGCCAACTTGAAGAGACTCTTACTGTCCAAACATGGAACAATTTGGTATTAGAATAGTGATTGAAATAATTGAGGCATATTAAATACACAATTAATGTTAAAGAATATTGGAAATTTTTAGAGTTTGCCCCAACTATGGCCCCAATTCATTGTTTTGAATAATGATCTATAAAAGAAAAGATCAAGTATCCTTTCTTTCTTGGGTTGTTATTTCAGGTGAACCAAATAGTTAGTGGGGGGAAAGTGTTCTAGAACAGTCATAATTAATGAAAGCAGAAAAAAATTATAGAATTAAAAAGTTATTTTAAAACACCAAAGGAAATGATGGATCTATACATCAATAATCTGTGTCTGCTAAAACCATTAGGGGACAAGTTGGTGGAAAACTGGATAAAGAGTTAGGATAACTACACCTGAAACCACTGATAAATCCTGGCATCCCTAAAAGTTAATATCTAGACAGTTAGTGCTTCCCATTGTGAAACAACAGGAAATGAAAAGAGTTCCACGTGAAGTATTCTTGTTAAAAATGTGTACTTGAATATCTTCAGGCCTCTGATAGCAGTTTACAAGAACTTCAGGGGAGAGAGGATCGTATTAAATGGCTTCATAGAGATACAATCATCCGATTTAGCAATCAAGGCATTTTTAGAAATCAATACCACAGTTTTGACACATAGAGGGCACAAAAATTTAAGAGAGAGCTGTTATAAAATTTAAAAGACCTAATCAACCAAAGCAAACTGTGTCTAGTCTACGGATGGGAAAACCTGAACTCTATCTCACAAATATGTTTGCAATAAGACTATTGTTTTAAACTACATATGCACTCAGGTAGGTATATATGTACATACACATATATATGTCTATAACAAAGCAAGTAAGTAGATTATGATGAAGTCTTTAGGAATAAAGATTTTCATAATAAGAATAGAGAGATGGTAATTAAAATCAAAATAATTAAGTACCATAATGATAGGAATGTTTGTCATTGTCCAGCTCCCCCCCCCACCTCCATATGTTGAAGTCTTAATGCTCAATGTGATGGTATTAGGAGGTGAAGCATTTGGGAGGTGATTAGGTCATGAGGGCAGGGTGAGTAAAGGAGGAGATTACTGTCCTTATTAACAAGATTGGAGGGAGTTCCTTTGTCCCTTCTACCACAGGAAGACATTGTGAGGAGTTGGCACTTTGTGACCCAAAAGAGGATTCTCACCAGAACTCAACCATGCTGGTGTCCTGATCTCGGACTTCCCGTTTCCAGAATGGTGAGAAACAAATTTCTGTTGTGCATAGGCCACCCATTTTGTGTCATTTGGTTATAGCACTCCTAACAGACTAAAACAGACACCACCATTAATCAACTCATGATGGATTTTTCCTTTTTAAAGAAATGTATTTCCTATCAGAGTCCATTAAAAGGGCCTAAAAACAGTGACAAACTCAGAAGCAGGGATATCCCAAATACTCAGGTTGGGGACAAATTCTAGAAGATCCCTCCCTGAATCACGCCCTTGTATAACATCACCTTGAGTGCATGCAGAACCTGTAACTTGCTTCTAGGCAACAGAACAGACAGTGAAGATGGGATCTCACTCTCATAATTACCCTACATTATATAAAACTCCATGCCAGGAGACATTAGTGACAGAAATTCTCCTGTGACCTTGGAGAAGCAAGCTGCTGTGGTGTGAACTGCCTATAGGGAGGACCATGCGTCAGGGAACGCAGGTGGCATCTAAGACTGGAGTAAGAAGCTGGGCCTTAGTCACATGGTCATGAGAAAATGAATTCTGCCAGCAACCTAAGTGGGTTTGGAATCAAATTCTTCCATTAAGCCGCCAGATAAGAACGCAGCTCTGCTAAATACTTGAGTTCATCCCTGTGATACCTGGGACAGGAGAGGCAAGTAAATCATGCCCAAATTTCTGACCTACTATAAAATTTTGTATATATGCATTATATATATGTAACAAAATACAATGTTATTTTATTTATATGTTATATATTTTATTTTATTTATTTATTTTTTTAACATTTTATTTATTTGACAGAGAGAGACACAGTGAGAGAAGGAACACAAGCAGAGGGAGTGGGAGAGGGAGAACCAGGCTCCCCACCGAGCAGGGAGCCAGATGCGGGGCTCAATCCCAGGACCATAAGATCATGACCCGAGCCAAAGGCAGACGCCCAACAACTGAGCCACCCAGGTGCCCCTATGTTATATATTTTAATACATTATTTGTGCATATACAGATTATAGGTAAATAAAATATATAAGGTGTGTGTATAGATAGATAGATGCATGTGTGTGTGTTTTAAGTCACTAGTTTGCGGTAATTTGTTACACAAAAATAGAAAACTAATACGGACCCTAAAGACTCTTCTCAGTAAGAAGAACCAAGAATCCTTGAAGAATTACTGGTTTAAGTTCTAGGTCAAGAAATATACTAGATCGGGACGCCTGGGTGGCTCAGTTGGTTAAGCAGCTGCCTTCGGCTCGAGTCATGATCCCAGCGTCCTGGGATCGAGTCCCACATCGGGCTCCTTGCTCGGCAGGGAGCCTGCTTCTCCTTCTGCCTCTGCCTGCCTCTCTGTCTGCCTGTGCTCTCTCTATTCTCTCTTCTCTCTCTCTCTCTCTCTCTAATAAATAAATTAAAAAAAAAAAAGAAAGAAATATACTAGATCAAGAAAAAGAGAGTCCTCAAATACTATGGCGGCTTTTAAGCAGACCAAGCTCCCCCCTGGTACCCCAGTTTGGAGGGCTTAACTACACCCCAATTCCCCACCTGTTCCTCACTTTTCCCATGCTGCCAGCTTCTAACCACAATAGTGACTCTGTGCTTGTCTGTTTAGTTCTGTGTATAAATGGAATATGTTGCAGAGATGACCCTGCCTTTCGCCATCTGGTTCCTCTCCCTTTCACCTGGTCATGGCCACTTATGGTAGCAGGACCAATAAATGGCCTGCCATTATTTAAAAAAAAAACCAACCACACAAATAATAATAATAATAGTAGTGGTAGTAAAACAATACGTAAGAATCAATTCGAAGGAGTTCCCGCTGGCTAGATATGAAAAAGAATTGATATAAAGAAAAATAATGGTAACAATGAATTCAAATACATTAAATATATTATATTCTAGGAGTTCAGCATGATAACTAAAAAGGCCTTCTTGGTTGGCTTTTGCAAGTTATTGTGGCTCCATCTCATCTTCCTGAAAACTATTAAAAAGAGAGAAAGGAAGCATCTGTATTCTCTTTACCAAATGTACTGTGAGCTAACCAAATAGTGGATAAGTGAAAACCCTTTGCAGGAGAATTCTAGCTTAGAAATGCAAAAAGAATGGTGAAATTAGAATATAAATATCTTGTAAACCCTAATGAAATAATGAATTTAGGCCACCATTATCAATGGCTGCTAAAAAACAGGTGAAAAGCTAATGGCATCTCAAGGCTGATCATTTAAGCCCACTTACCAGTCTCCCACATCGCTTCGACGACTGGACAGACGACCAGATGTCCTTGCTGGTGTGATGCAGTGGGAAGCTCAAGGCACCACCTATGAGACGCTCTTGCCAAATTGCTGAACACGAATTTAGTCAAGTCCCAATCTGTCATGTGTGTTTTCACTTTTATTTTGTTACAGCTGATAGAATTTCAGAAAAGTTGCAAGAATAGTACAAAGAAATTTCCATAAACTTTTTATCCGGTTTCCCCAAATATGAACATTTTGCCACATTTGTTTAACTTCCTCTTTTTTCGTCCTTCTCCTCTTCCTTGTTTCTCTCTCTGTATATATGACTGTATGTATGAATATTATGTGGATTTATTCACACATTTATGTATTTTTCCGAACAATTTGAGAAATAAGTTATATATATGAAACTTTACACCTAAACACTTCAGTTATCTCTAAAAACAAGGACATTCTCTTACTTATAATGATCAAAATCAGGAGATAATAATAACAAATAACATAACAGTATGAACTATTTATGGACCCTATCAAATTTTGTCACTTGTCCCAAATAATGTCATTTATAGCACAATAAAACCTCTCAGCATGCACAGCTTCTGGTTTTCATGTTCTTTAGCATTCTTTAACTTGTAACAGCTCTTTGGTCTTTTATGACATTAGCATTTTTTTTAATTTAATTTTTTTTTAATTTACTTGATAGACAGAGATCACAAGTAGGCAGAGAAGCAGGCAGAGAGAAGAAAACAGCCTCCCCGCTGAGCAGAGAGCCCGATGCGGGGCTCGATCCCAGGACCCTGAGATCATGACCTGAACCGAAGGCAGAGGCTTAACCCACTGAGCCACCCAGGTGCCCCCTGACATTGGCATTTTTGAAAAGCACAGTTGAAATGTGTATTGTTTTTGTAGACTATCTCTGAATTTGAGTCCCTTCCATTATATGGGAAATACAGGAGATGGAAAAGCATGTTTTAAACACTGCAGGGGGCAATTCAGAATATAAGAAATTCCACAAGACAAAAGATCTGGTTTCTTCCACAAATAAATGACAACAGAACAGAAAGAGTGGTTATTATGAATTAAGCGGGAGAAAAAGCAAAAATATATCCACGCATGTACAATTTATTTGGATTCTGTTTCAACAAACTAACTTGTAAAATACATGTATATAGAAGAGGGAGAAATTTGAAAGTGAATATTAAATGATATAAAAAATTAATGTTCATTTTTATGTGTGCTAATGGCAACATTATATTTTTTTAAAAATGTAGTTCTTATCCCTTAGAGATATTATTTATGGTTAAAATGATAACATATCTGGTACTTGTTTTTAAAAAAATTCTAGTGAGGGATGAAAGTGGTGGGCATAGATAAGCGAAAATGCCTTCATGTTGACAATTATTGAATAGCTTGAGACGGAGGTATCTGGGGATTTGTTATACCATCTTTTACTTTTACGTATACTTGAAAGTTTCCAAAACTAAACATCAGAAACAAAAAAACCAGAATGCCTTACTATGAGACTGTTAGGTGATCGAACTCCTTGAGCTCATGATGTACCTTTTCATCTACCCGTGGAGTCTGCTGCCCTTATTGACAGAAGCCCAGCAGACGGAACTCCGTCCAGCACGTTGTGCAAGCGCATGTACCTTGCATGAGCTGGTGACTCACATTCCTAATGGGCCTATTCTTCTTTCCAGTGCATCGCTCTCTCCGTTTAAATCAATGTCCCAAATGGCCTCCCAGAGAGCTCTCACATCCACCTGACTAAGGAGAAAACTACTTTAGTCTCCTTTAGGGTCCCATGCCGTAAGTGTTTAGCAGTTGGAAATGCCATTTTGTGGTAGAACACTCCACCACGGTGGGATATAAAGGATAATGGAACCAGAAAACATGACTTTCGGCAAAATTTTGAGTGCCATATCTTTTATATTTTGACTGAAATGAGCTGAAGGTAGTATTTGCATTAATCATTGATAGGTGTTAATGATATGTGTGTGAAGGTCAGGAGCAAAATTAAAGAATGAATAAGAAGAAATTGATGAAAATGTATGGATCTTTCAAAATAGGCTTAGAATTTGAAAACGTTTCTTTTATGGATGAGGTTTTTAACAACCAAATGGAAATGGAGAACTGCTATGTGGATATTAACCCACCCTTTCCCCTCACTTCAGCCTTAGATCCATGGGCTCATGGTGGAAAGGAAGGTTTACTTCAATGATATGAGCTTAACCAGACATTTGTCATTCTTTTTTCTTTTCCTTTCTAAAAATTTCTTAATATTCTACCCCCCCCTTCAAGTTATGTGGGAATTCTCCATCTTACAAGTCTGGTTGGCAAGTAGAATGTTCTTCTATTGTAAAACCGGAGAACGCTGCTTGCTTTACAAGTCCCCATGGAGGTAAGGCACAAACACAAGACCTAGGTCAGCTAATAAGACAGGCTCACCTCAGACTTTGAATTGGGAGCTAGTTATGCAAAGACTGGAACATATCACAGGAGGCCATGAAGAACAGCAAGAATTAGTCCTTTGATCAGCTATGGTAGAGGGTCTGATGGTAGCACCCAAAGTCCAATATATTGAGAATGGGTTTATGTGCAAATTAAATGAACTTTGATGTATGATTATGCTGCACAATGTCCTTACTGACTGTGATCTTAACAGCTCACTTACATCACTGAGATAAGATACTGTATTAATAATAATCGTGGTTAATTTTTAGGCCACTCAAATCCTGTTCTGTTTCTCTCATTTGCTCTTATTGCCTCATACTTGATTTCTTTGGTTCTGCCTTTCTCTGATTGGTGATTGGGTTGGAAGGAATGTCTGGACTGGTTTTGCCCCAAATCACTTTAATTTCATTTTTTGTCATCTGAGGGAGTCTTTCTTGTTCCTTTTATTTAGCCAGGTCTCGAAACATATTAATCCAGCACAGATACAAACTCTGGGTTCCCAATTATCCATAAAAGGGAATGTAACATTGAAAGTAAAATGCTATCAAAACAATCTGGTAGATGTATTTTCTCCATCTTAGTTTTCATGTATTTACATCATCTCTTCCCAGGTATTTAAAAATCTCAAAGACATTTAAAGTTTGGTTCAGATAGCTTTCTATTTGTTATAGTTCAGCTTCGATAATTTAAAAAGGTATGTTCTACTTATGGGAGAGTTATAAATTTTGCTACCAAAAAAAAAGAAAAAAACTACAGCAGAGACAAAAGATAAATTCTAGAATTATCAAAAGGCAAATTTTATTTACGGTGTATTAAAAGATAATGAAAACCAATTGGACCAATGATTAATGTGATTTTAATCAAACATAATGTATCCTTTCTTTCCTCTTATTTTTATTTTTCCCATTCATATTGAAATATGACCAATGAGCCAGTCTATAATTTCTCTAAATAACTGGTCTTACCTCCATTGCTATTAGATAGAGGGTGCAGACCAACCTAAGAAAGAACCAGCACGTGGATGGAAAAAGAGACTATTACTGAGAATGAAGACAGTGTAACAAGGAAAGACAAGTGACAGGGCATTGACACTGAAGACCACCCTCCCCCACACTGTGTACCTTTACCTGCTCACAGACGAAGGGCAGCGCATCACGACCATCGTGGGGCCTTACACTTCGGCGGGCTGGCAGAGTGTGTACTCTGTACAGCTCGAATGTACTATTGTTCTATGAACTGGTGATTTCATTAAAAGACACACAGCAAAACAAAACAGGTTAGCAAAAGCTTTGCCTCCACCCACTTTACGTGACATGTCACTGCGTCCCTGCATTCTGAATTCTGAAGTACACGTGCGCTTAATGCGATCCTGACGGAGCCCCTTGGTCATGGGCATGGTTTCTGCCACGGATACTGAAGGAATCCCTTTGCACAGGGAGGTTGTAGAGAATTTTCCACAAAAGAAGAGCAGGGCTAACCCAAAATGAAGGTGACATTTTCAGCTTCACCGTTTCCTAACAAGCTGCAGCGAAGGCCTCCTGAATTACAGGATATTCTGTGACCAACAGCTGTACTGTTGAGGGTCTCCAACTGTGGAAAAGGAGAGGGTCTACCTTCCCTCTCTTATAAATCAAATGCAATGATCCCAACATTTCCTCCTCGCTGAGCACAGAAGGAGATCACAGGAGCAAATGGAGGTGAAATACAAAACTATTTATCTCTTTTTGCTTTACAGTAGAAAATTATATTGATGAGCCTTTAGGTTGCTGTTTAACAAAGAAATGAACGGTGTGTATCTTTTTTTTTTTTTTTGAGGCATTCTAAGAGAGGACTGATTCTCACTAGTGCTATGTTGGTATCTCTAATACTAGCTTATATATCGTTATGAATGAAGTAAGTTATAAAAATCTTCTCATGTTGGGTTTCATGAAAACCATATGTATAAAGAAATATTACTGTTGGTGGACAGTTTTAAGCCACGTTGATCTGTCATAGGCAGGAAAATATTTTGATGACTAACTGTGGTTATCTTGACTAAGCATCTCCTTATTCACTTTCTAACTAGTTTCTTTAAAGATATTAAATTAACTCTGAGATCCTCTTACCATGGCAAGTAAGGGGCTAACATGTGTTTTTCCAAAACTCTGTGGGGAGTTGTAATTTTCTGTGGAGGATTTTCCTAAATGTTGAAATGCCCTCCCTGGTTCCCAATGACTAAGTTCCAATTTGGCTTGAATGTTTATAGCAAGATTTTGAAAATACCATTTTTCCCAGAGAAACATTTCATATTTAACTGTTTCTGCAAAACCACATAAAACAAAGTTTTTCTGAAACTGAATGTTCCCAGCATTTAGACCGTATGTCTCCGTGTGATTCAGGCCGAGGTGGCAGGTAACTTGGTTCTCATTCTTGGTAGGAAATTCCAGATTGAACAAACCAGACACCTTCAGCTTTTCTAAGCGAGGGAGTCAGGCTAGGAATGCGTCGGTGAGAGGAGGCTTAGTCCTGACCGGAGTCTGGAAAGAGTCTGTGCAACACCGTGAGCTTCTGGGCCTGGATCCAACATTGACTTAACAGGAAATGTGTCCTCCGATGGCGCTTTGTCAGACCTAGTTGGGCCTAAGACGTGCAGAAATCACAAAGCATACTTGAGGCTTTATAGCTCCAGCTGGTAAATTCAGCTTTAAGCCTCTCTTTCCTGCTCTCTGACCTAATAGGAATGCTCCCCTTAGTTGTGTTTAAATACTACCTAGTGTATTTTGGCCTTTCGTAATTAGAAAAGCAGAAGTCTACAACGTGTGCCGTGTCTCTGAATTTGAGACTGCAATGATATCATAACCAAAGGGAGCACCATTAATCACACAGGGCGGGCTAGAAAAGTCAGGAAAAGAAACTTTTTTTTTATAATAAAATCCAGACTAAAATTGAAATGGTGAAGGGAAAATGCTGAAAGAAAAAAAAGATACTAGTATACTTTCAGACTTGAAAATATTTCAACTGAACTATTTTACATTGAATTACGTACATATGTATTATATACATGGGAAGTACATACATCTAACAACAGACACATATAAAATAGATACATAAACAACATAATTGCCATATTCTTATGATCTATGGCAAGTTAGTACTTAGCATATATATTTAAAGAAAAATGTAAATAAAATATTAAGTTAGAGAAATGTAGTTTGCTTTAACTTTAAGTGATACTTGCTTTTAACCATCCATTTACCATCAGGGGTACTATCTTTAAAAGAGTCAACCCTACCCACTTTGCTGAGTTGCCGATTAAAAGAGAGACCACATCAAAGAAATTACACAGAAGCAGTGATACTGATAAAAGTTGAAAGTAAAAGTGCTTTGATGGTAAATCCCAGACAACTTTCTCCCAAACAAAGCCTAATGCAAGTCATGATGATTTGTTGGCTCTGTAATCTAAGAGAATTACTTACTAAGGATGTAATAAAGTAGAAAATTTTGCTTATGAACATGTACTTATCAGGAAAAGTATGTTTTGTGAATGAGATAAGAAGCTTGATACAACATGACTTTGTATAAAGTAAGTTATGAATTTTATATAATTATTAAATCCTTTACCTGTTGAGAGGCTGTGAGTGTAAGTCAGAAGAGTGAAGTGAATTAAAACTTAGATCACAGACATAACCATTGAATTCTTCTAATAAAAAAGGGGTAATGCATTCAAATATGAAGTATTTGTTTTGTTTTCCATAGAGCTTTGTTTATTAAAAAAAAAAAAAATTCCAGGTCAGGCTTCCTTCAAAGTTCAGATTTCCAAACCAATGAAGCAGTTTTGTTTCTATGAACATTTAAAATGTTTTGCAGAGATCATTTTTACAGTAATTAGATCTGACAAAGTTGATTTAGTATTTTCTTTTTCTTTCTTTTTTATGTATTTGTTTGAGAGAGAGCAGGAGAGAGAGAGAGCATGAGCAGGGTGAAGGGCAGAGGGAGAAGCAGACTCCCTGCTGAGCAGGAAGCCCAGTGCGGGTCCCCATCCCAGGACTCCGGGATCATTATCTGCGTGGAAGGTAGACGCCTAAGCCACTGGGCCACCCAGGTACCCCTGATTCAGTATTTTCAATTGTCTCTGCAAATTCGGTAGTCAAGTTGAAAATATAATTTTAAAAGGTCAGCCCTGCCATATTCCAATTATTTCTGTCACATAAGCCCATTAAAGGAAAAGAGATCCATGGTTTTATATCTCGTTTAGATAAAACTTAGTCTTGTTACAGGGGGGCCATAGAACACAAACACCTTAATATATTTAAAAAGCATTCGTCCACATTTCCATTTATATAGCAAGGTACTCTAGTAAGGGTTTGTGAGTAGTCTAGCTAAAAGAAGCAAGACCACGTCCCATAAAATCACAGATACTGTGTCTTGAATGTCTAAAAGAAATTTGAAATTTACCCCGATGTCTGATGACATAAATCATGACTATTTTACTCCCTTTCATTCCTTTCGAAGAGATAAAGTGTGACACAGTGATGGATATGGGTAGAAGGGGGAGGGAGGTGAGATGAAAGGAATGAAAACACGCATAGCTAAAGGAACCCAGAGATAGGAGGCAAGAAACATTGTACTTATTCACTTACACTTGTCTGGTATGATAAATCTTTGCTTTAATAGTTCTTTTACTCTGTCATTTTTCATTTTATATCTGTGAAAACTCATTCAGGAATTCTTATGTCATTTACCATAAAAGCAGTCCTTCTATATAAACCCCCCAAAATTGAACAATGGTACTCAAACAAATACATACACACACGTTTATGGCGCCGCTACTCACAGTAGCCCGAAGGTGAAAACAGTCCAATGTCCATCATGGGATAAACAAATTGTTGCATACACATACAATGGGACATTAGTCATCCATAAAAAGGAATGAACTGTTGATATATGCCCCAAAATATATAAACCTCAAAAATATGCTGAAAGAAACCAGATGCCAAAGGTAACATTATATGATTACATTTATAGGAAATATCCAAAGTAGGTAAATCCATAGGGACAAAATACAGATTGGAAATTGCCAGAGGTAGAGGTTGGGGGAAATAGGGAGCAACTGTTTCCTTGGCACAGGCTTTCCCTTTTGAGGTTACTAAAATACTTTGGAAATGGACAGAGGTGGTGTTTGCCACTTCGCAAATGTACGAAGTCATCACTTGGGTTGTCCACTTCAATGTGGTTAATTTTACATTATGTGAATTTTACCGGAATGAAAACAGTTTGTGCATTTTTTTAAGGTAGCCCTTCTAATCAGTAAGATGCTAAATAAATTGGCTATTCAAAGTGAAAAGGAACACTGCCACTCGCAGAAAAGAAGAAATTATAATAAAAATTTAGAAGATTTAGGGGGACGCCTGGCTCAGTTGGTTGAGCGGCTGCCTTCGGCTCAGGTCATGATCCCAGCGTCCTGGGATCGAGTCCCACGTTGGGCTCCTTGCTCGGCAGGGAGCCTGCTTCTCCCTCTGCCTCTGCCTGCCTCTCTGTCTGCCTGTGCTCGCTCCTGTGCTCTCTCTCTATCTGACAAATAAATAAATAAAATCTTTAAAAAAAAATTTAGAAGATTTATAGAGCATTTAATACATGTTCTGATGAGCATACTAATTCTCTTCTCTCCAGAATTTACATCTTCAAGAAAGTTATTGTCAATAGGACTCAGGGGCGTTAAGCCACCAGCATACATTTCATATTCTCAATAAAGTAATCAAATGTCGTCCTAATATGATGACTCCACTGTTGTGCCTTTTTAATATTAATACCTCCAAGATGGCCAGGTAGTTAGTCTCTCTAGTACTCAATTCCTCTCAGTATAAAGGGCGGAAGTTGAATAGCCAGTCGAGGTGAACCAGGGGTATACAACAGAAATATGCACGTACACACTCTATCCCAAACCTTGTGAATCGGAAGGGAGGAGACAGTGTCTTGACAAGCTTGTTTTGAAAAATCTCCATCTTCTTACATTTTGAGTAATAACCATGATATCAAATAATCTCTATAGTCCATTACTTTTCATATTTTATACAAAATAACTTCTAATTATGTCCAAATTATCAATCATTAGTGGGCTTCCATACATTCAAAATATAATCACAAATATCTTCTCAATACTACTCTGGATTATTTCGTTTTACATGGTTACAGAAATTACTTATAAGTTTTAATTCTGCATGTGTAAACAAATTCTAGTTTTTAATTTCTGGACTTTATTTCTTATTTTAGGATATACATATATAATATATAGATATATAAATGTATATACACCATATATATATACTTTTGCTGATATTTGGAAAGTGTATTAAGAATCTACTGCTTGCAATTGTGAAATTTCTATTTTCCCAGAGATTATTCACTGAAAAATGTGATGATTACATGAAGAAGTCATATTTTTGTGGGTAGCCAAAAAATGGGCAATCAGACAACCATTTACTCAAAGAACTACATCTCGAAGAACCACATCCTGAAAAATTAACCCAAAAGTTAATATTAAAATGCCATGACACATGTACTATCTCCTCAACTTCATCAGTATAACTTTGTCCAGCTAAGTTGTCCCTCTGGATGTAAATGGACTAGTTAACTCTGATTTCAGTAGCCATAGAATGCCTACCTTCTTCACTTTTTAATTCTAGTAAATTCTAAATTATAGGGGAAGGAAAACATCTAAACTCTAGAGAGGTAGCATTTAATGGCTTTGATATTGTCAAATTGTGCTGAGGAAATTCACTTCGGAAATCCCGAGACTGTACCAGGAAAATAATGTGATATAAATTCACTTGTTTTCTAGTTTTTACAGGAAAAAGGGGTTGTGACTTCAAATTTAGTAGCAAAGTTTTAATTTGTGCAAGAAATGGTTGGCAGCTCGGTGCAGAGTACCTTAATTTTTTGTTTTATTTTATTTTATTTTTGCTGCAGCTAATGCTAGGTGGAGTCGGCGGGACCAACACTTGCAATAAAGATATCACAGAATTATTTCATGTAAGAAATCACTATCAGCAGGGCGCCCGGGGGGCTCCGTCAACTAAGCATCTGCCTTCAGCTCAGATCATGATCCCAGGGTCCTGGAATCGAGTCCTGCCTCAGGCTCCTTGCTCAGTGGGGAGCCTGCTTCTCCCTCTCCCTGCTGCTCCTCCTGCTTTCACTCCCCCCTCCTCTCTCTCTGACAAATAAATAAATAAAGTAAGTCTTTTTTTTTTTTTTTAAAGAAATCACTGTCAAATGTCAAATGTATGTGATAGGCTTTCTTTTTGGTTCTGGGACTAAAATAAATAAATAAAATAAAATAAATGAGGACTCATTAAAGACTTGAAGACAAGTCCCATTTACTTGCAGAATCAAGAAAAGTAGTTATGACCATATGACAATAATATCTATTCTTTTTATTAGTAATTTATTAAGCCCTTGCTGTATTCCAGGCCATGGACTAAGCACCAGAGACAGAGATATTAAGAACAATAACTCTTGTATTCCATAAGTTTATCATCTACTGGGACTGAAAGCCAACCGCTTAGGCTCCCCTGTATTAAATGATGGAGGTAAGCATTGGCTGCTGTGGGAGCACAAGAAGGGGCATCCGACATACTCAAGCTGGGGTAGAAGGAAGAGGGGAAAGAATACTGAGAACAGTCTCAAGGAGAAAGTGATGCCTGAATTAAATCTTAGATGGTTTGGAATCAACAGGCAGATTATAGTAAGTAATGCATAATTACACATATATTGCATAATTATATATATAATATATATTATAATGCATAATTTTATATATGTTATACACACACATATATATGTATATATACATATATATATATATAACACACACAATGTGCTAAAAATTGCCAATTAGACCTTTTAATTCTATCTCATGGGAGGATTCAGGAAATCTTTATGGAGAAAATGTTATCAAACCTAGGTCTTGAAGAATGAATAGGGCTGACCAGGTTAACATGAGGAGAAAGAACATTCCAACGAAGTTAGAAACTAGAGCAAAGAATATAGGTTTTGTTGGAGCAACCATGAGCATTCAGGTGTACATATACACCCTTCCTGAGGGCATCCCAAGGATGAACTTTTATAATAAGGTGTTGTATCTTTCAAAGGAAAAGCAGTAACTAATGTCTAAAACTTAAAAATTATCTTCCCGAGTAGAAAGGTAATAGATAATACGTAAAACTTAAAAACAAAGACACAAGCAGTAGACTTTTGGGCCTGATTTTGTACTGTTCCATGTACCCTTCAAAAGGAATCATATAACCATCAAGGAGGGAAAACAGCATACACAGCTCACACATGATGGCACCTGGGATTTCTGATTCAAGGTATTTTCTCTTTTTCCCCAAAGCCTCCTTTGTGCTGTGAAATATAGAGGAATGTAGTGGGATGGTTTTCTTCTGTTTCATGTTTATTTTGGGGGGAGGAGAATTTTCCTGTCTTGAAAAGAGCTTCATGTGTCAGTTTTTCCCTCTTTTATAGAATTTCCATAAAAGATAATTTGGGGGGCAGAGAGGTTGCGTGTTTTGTTTCTCATTTGTTTTTTCCCAGAGAACTAATTTTCTCTTTCTTTCTCCATATCGCCACATCACCAAAGGAGGTCACCACTTCTTATACATGAATTTTCCAGAAGTAATGTTTCTCCAAAGCTGCAACCTATGGTCCTGCTCATTTTTAAGCCCTTTTCCCCAAGCTTTCAAGTCTCAAACTGTGCTCAGTATGTTAGCACTTAGTGATGAATTTTTTTATTCTGGGAAAATGTTTTCCACATTCTTCTCCTAAGCCCTCTGTACCTTTTGGTTCTTTTTCTTCCCCTAGTTTTGCATTCACAGACTTGCAGCAGTAGGCAGTGGGAGTTTTTTTGGATTTTTTTTTTAATTTATCTCTTATCTTTCTACTCTGAAAGGACATTTTTAAGTTTTGGACATTATCTACCGCTTTTCCTCTGTAGGATGACAATGTTACTCTACCCGGTAATTTGAAGCATGTGGAATTTTCTGTCTTCTAGTAATGAAGAGAGCGCGTCTGTGCGTATTCTTATAGAGGACGTGTGGGGTGACTCAAGTTATAAAAAAAAGAAAAAAGGAAGGATTGGATCTGAGATCCAATACTGAAGATACCACGCTTGAGCAGAGCCCAGGTCACTAAGTCAGCTCTGCCCTTACGCAGCTCCACGAACCCCATGCTCTGCTCCCGATACCTGAGTGGCCCGGTGTTGACACCCACGCAGACACCTTCTTAACCTCCTTCTAAATAAGGACAGACATAAACTCGGCCCTTTTCTCCAGGGCTCGACATTCATGCAGACTATGTCACACGGAAAAATTAGAACATGTGTAACTTGACAGCTGTTCAATGTTAACTCAACAAGAGCCCAAATAATTTTTACTTCATGTCTCTCCAAACAAATGCTGGAAACTTACTTTAGTGTTTTTTTTCTTGCATTACCTAAAATATTTAATATTGACTTAAGCTTCATTTATCTGCCGCAGAATAACTTGGCAGCTGTCTAGGGCTTTCCAACATCGCTCGTCATCTGGGCTATTACAGGAATATTTGCTCAGAACTTACTTATGAACAAAAAGGTTTTCAACAGTACTATTAGAAAGAAGACAGACATATGAGGTGTTTGATGTTATTTAACCTTGATAAATAGTATTAATTAAAAATATCATGTCAAATACATTGAAAATGACTTTCAAAACATGGAACTCAAGAAAGTGCAGGCACTATACTCACTAGTTATTGATTATTAATTAACAAGATCTAAGGTATCTATATCTATATCAAGTTTTCTTACTTCTTACTCTGATGGCAGTGTTTTTCTCTTACAACATTCTGGCATTTTTTGTATAATTTGTTAAAGACCATTATAGTAAGTCATTGCTATCAAAATTATTATCACAAGTACCTATTTGCTATGTATACCTATTTTATAAAGTTGAAAAGGAGGTTAGAGAAGAAAGGGAGAACCCTTACCTATTTATTTACAATAGCCATGTATGAATCCATCAAGGAAGCTAACGTGAGAGAGTAAAAACAAGCAGTCTTTGAAGATTTCCTTTGATACCTTCTGTTTGTGTGACCTTGGGCAGGTAACTTAATCCCACTAAACTTCAATATTCTCATTTGCAAATTGGATGATTGCAAAGATTAAGTGAAATTAACGTAGCATGATATACACAGAAGACACTTGTACTTGCTATTCCCTGATCCTGCCATTCTGCCCCACACGCTGTATTACCAAATAGTTAAATATACAAAATATGTTCTCTTGGATATTATTTGTATTTATGTTTTGAGTGTCTGTCATTTATATAGTACTTTACAATATGTATGAAAAATTATACAACTTTTGATATTGGATTCTTTCATGAAATAATTATGAAATCTAATGGAGAGATAAGATATACAAAGTATTTCATCATAAAAAGAAATGAGTTTAAAATAGTAAAAGAAAATTATATGAAAGAATTAAAATTCAATATTTTAAAACTCATGCTTGCAAGAATATATAAGGCAGCTTATGATAACATCCTTTTTTAACAAAGACAAGCAAAGGTATTATGACTAATTTTTAAGCGGATGATAAAGACAATGTTCTATATTTTCTAACTTCTCTTGCTTGGAAAGCTCTAAGTATAAAGATCTTCACTTTTTTGTGCACTGATCTATCCCATGCACATGGGTCAGAGCCAAAGTGCCTGCTCAGCAAATGTTATTTTGAAAATACCATTGCATGAATTTGGAAGACAATGATTCCCATGGCAAATTCAAGGAGAAGTCTGTGAGCGGGCTAAAACCTAAGAATGATCTTGAGAGTTGGGTAGGTTTGGATAAGCAGTGGGGTTGGTGGGTGAGCTGAATGCAGTGATTGGCTCAGGTCCTGGTGAGCACTTTTTATCATTCAGACTGACACATTTTACAAACCAGCAGGGGATACCGGCAGTAACCATGAAAGGGATGCCAAAAGGTCAGTTAAGGAAGGAGAATGGCTACCTGCATTCAGCAATGGGATTCCTTTTTACTTGAAGATCATTCTCAGTGGAGTGCTGGATATGGAGACCAGACTGTAGATCGGTTATGAAAGGGGATAAAAGAGAGGCAGCGGGCCTATCCTAGAGTTTGGTAGTGAAAAAATGAAGCGTACAGTAGTCAAACTCTGGGAAATTTCTTTTTAATATTGTCTTTAAAATTGGAGAAGCTTGAACATGCTTAAATAGTAATAAAAAAGACAGAGAGGTTGAAGGTAGAAGTAAACGAGAGTAATTGTTGTATAGGGTCCCCCCCCAAGTGAAGGGAGTGTCTGATGCAGATCACAAAAGGAAGCAATAACCTTGGACGAAAGTAAGATACGGTGAAAAGCAATTTAACTATGTATCTTTTGTTTTTTCAAAGTTTTATTATAAAAATATTCAACTATTCACTCCAGATGGGGCCTGACTGCTCTATTCTGTACCAAGTACTGCAGAATAGTGTCAAGTCCTTAGTAGCCCTGGTGGCTCCTGGATTCCCACGCTCTCCCCGCGGAGGTCAGAGCAACTCTGCCTGGAGCCGCAACATGCACTCTACACAGCGCAGTGAGATGTGGTAGAGCGGCTTTGCACCTGGCTGGCCCGGGGAAAGCAGTAGGGGTGGATAGAGCGGTCTTTCCTTCCCGCCAGTCTCCATCTGTCCCCACCCCTCACATGCCCCAGCCTACTCCCACCAAAGATGAAAAAATCAGGATGTTCATTGCTTTGTGTTTTAGTAAGCAATTTGCAGTGACAAAAAAAATATTCAACTATTCAGAAAGGCTACAAGAATTGTACAATGAACCCCCATATTCTCACTACCTAGATTCCATGATTACTTGATGTTATTAATCTCAGATCTATCCATATTTCTATGTTATTCTGGCATAAATCCATCTTATCTTTTTAAATTTTTTAAATATTTTATTTATTTGTCAGAGAGAGAGAAAGCATAAGCAGGGGGAGAGTCAGGCAGAGGGAGAATCAGGACCCTGCTGGGCAAAGAGCTGGATGCAGGGCTCCATCCCAGGACCCTGGGATCATGACCTGAGCTGAAGGCAGACACTTAACTGACTGAGCCACCCAAACTTCCCTGTATATGTAAGATTTTAGTTGATTTTACTATTTCAGAATCAAGTAGTTTTAAGTAATGATAAAATCCAGCACACAGTTATGAGAACAGGTCACTGAAGGGGAGGCATATTGGAGTTAGAAATGTTCCAGAGCTAAAACAGTAGATGTGTGGATGTCCAAGTCATCCAAGACTTTGGAGGAACTTGAAGGAAAAGGAAGAAAATGAGCTCAGTGCCAAAATTATTAGTGAAGGTTGTGAGTGTCCAGGTGGTCATAAGATGCACACACAGGGAAAGAAAAGGTATAGTATTTCTAGATTTTCTGAGTTGTTTTTTTTAAAGATTTTATTTATTTATTTGACAGACAGAGATCACAAGCAGGCAGAGAGGCAGGCAGAGAGAGAGGAAGAAGCAGGCTCCCCGCTGAGCAGAGAGCCCGATGCGGGGCTGGATCCCAGGACCCTGAGATCACGACCTGAGCCGAAGGCAGAGGCTTAACCCACTGAGCCACCCAGGTGCCTCGGTTTTCTGAGTTTTAAAAACAAAGTCTTTTACACGAAAGTAGAGGAATATTGATCAAAACACAGAACTGGTACAAAAGTATACACTGAAATTTCTGTGTAAGGTGTTCTTCTATATAGTGTCCCTTTCTAGAAGTATTGTATAGAATAATTTATTGAAGTGTTTGTAATAAAGAAGTAGACATATATCATTTTCCCCACCCCAAAATTAAGACTAGTGGCCATATATTAAATTGACCAAATTGAATGGACAAAACTCAGTCTTAGTTTATATAACAAATCTCGAACAAAATAAGTTTATCTTGGTCTGTTATACGGATGCTTGAATTTATTCTTTTCTTGCCATGTAAATGAGTCGATAACATATAGACACAACTCAACTCAAGAAAGTACACAGATAAATGGCATTACAGTAATGAATTTTCAGTTAGAGTATAAATCTTACATTCTGCCTCTCTAAGAATGCTTGGGAATTTTCATAGTATAAATCATTACCATGAATGAAACTGGTTGCCATTGGCATTTTTTTTTTTATCTCTAAGGATGGGTTGGCGGAATGAGTTTTACAGTTAAAGCTACAAAGAAAGTAAAAATGTGATGTTTTTGATTGCTTGAATGGAATGCTTTTAGGTCTTACATCTATATTAGCAAGACAATGACAGCCGATGTTAATGCTTAAGGCACTCCAGCTTTCCTCAACTGCCCAAGCTGAGTCATTACCTCTAGAGAGGAACCATTTGGTGGCAAGAAAGAGATTGGCTGTGCTCACTATGTACTTTGTATGAAAGCCAAAGTTTTCCTTCTCCACGGAGCAGTCATGGAATCAATTTCTTCTGCATTTGTACCGTTGAACAAATTTCAGTAAGTCTAGTGTTAGTAGACCATATCAGCCTCAAGGCTTGTTTGTTCTCCTAAGAAATCAATAAAGTCAGGTGGTGATGGAAATCCCATCTGTACAAATCTTTCAATGAAAGTCTCAAAATAGCATTAAAAATTACACAGAATGAATGACTTTATCTCTGAATATTATAAAGTATCAAGTATTTGGGGTATCAAATGAGGATCTAGAAGAGCTAAAGTTATGGAAAACCCTAATCTGAATGGTAATATCTGGGAAATTATTTCACAAATCTGGGGGTGACAAGGATCAAGCATGGGAAAATCTGTGGTAACTCAGATTGTAGAATCTCTTAGGACTGAAAAAACACTCTCCTCTAGAATACACAAATCCAAACTCTGTAACTAGCTTAGAGAGCAAAACAAAACACATATTATTTTTTAAAATTTTATTTATTTATTTGACAGAGAGAGATCACAAGTAGGCAGAGAGAGAGAGAGAAAGAGGAGGAAGCAGGCTCCCCATGGAGCAGAAAGCCCAATGCAGGACTCGATCCCAGGACCCTGAGATCATGACCTGAGCCAAAGGCAGAGGCTCAACCCACTGAGCCACCCAGGTGCCCAAAACACGTATTTTTAATGAAATGTCTAGTCTTCATTCCTGGAATTATCAATAACTATGATGTAATAAAATCTGATTAAATTCAGTCTGGTTTTAATAAGAATACAAACAAGATTTGGGGTGCCTGGGTGGTCCAGTTGGTTACGTGTCCACCTCTTGGTTTCTGCTCAAGTCATGATTCAGGGCTGTGGGGTGGAGCCCTGAGTCAGGCTCCACACTCAGCGTGGAGTCTGTTCGGGTTTCTCTCTCTCTCTCCCTTGCTTTAAAATAAATAAATAGATCTTAGAAAATAAAAGAAAGAATATAAGCAAAATTTTATTATCAAACACTTACTTGAAGTATGTTTGTGTGATGAATATGTAAACAAATATATCAACCAGCAAATAGGTCTGAGGAGTGTATTTATTTAACAATCAAAAATAATCAGATTTCCTCCTGATTAGCTATTATTATGCTAAAATCATCTCTTTACTAACAAAATTATATCTGAAATTCCTTATAATTAGCATTATATTTTGAATTAAAATGTAGTCTTTTAAAAAAAATTATTTATTTACTTGAGAGAGAGAGAACATGCTTGCGTGGACACAAGCAGGGGGAGGGGCAGAGGGACAAGCAGACTCCTGCTGCTCCAGGTGCTCCACGAGGGGCTCAGTCCCAGAATCCTGGATCCTGACCTGAGCTGAAGTCAGACACGTAACTGATTGAGCCCCCCACGCACCCCTTAAGATCTAGCCTTAACGTGATATAAAAATACAGGATTTCAGGAGATTCTCTCTCTCTCTTCTTCTCCCTCTGTCTCTCCCCCTGCTAATGCTCTCTCTCTCTCTCAAATAAATAAATAAATCAAAAAAAATGCATGCCTTAGAATTTGAACATTTAGATTAGTGCTGTCCAATAGAAACATCTGCAATGAATAAATCTTTTATAATCTGCACTCTTCAGTGTGGTAGTCACTGGCTACCTGTGGCTAATGAGTACTTGAAATGTGACTAGCATAACTAAAGAAACAAACTTTTAAAAATATACTCATTTAATTAATTTAAATTTAAACAGCTAGTTACTCCCATATTGGACAATGATGGTTTAGATGAAATGTATAGATTTCTAGGAAGAGGAAAAAGTTATAAAAAGAAACAGAAAATTTAAATGGCTTTATAATTATTAGACAAATTGAATCTGTAATTAAAAAATCTTCCCCAAAAGAAATTTCCAAACCCCAGTGGGAAATTCTTCCTTAAAAGTGAAGAAAAAAAAATAGCACTATTCTTACAGAAACTCTCCCAAAATGTATGTAATAAAAAATGTTTCTCAGCCTTTTTTGTAACACCAGCATAATCTTGATATCAAATTTTACAGAGGTCTCCAAAAGGAGAAAATTAAGGTCAAACATTGAAAAATCTAACCAAATAAAGTGATATAGATGGGTTTTATTACAGAAGTAAAACACTGATTTAATTTTTGATAATTATCATTACAACTCAGTGATTTAAAGGAAAAATCATAAAATCACCTATGGTTACAGAAAATCATTTACAACTACTCGAATCCCTAGCAAAAATTAAAAAAAAAAAAAAAAGGATGTGCAAAATTTTTACACAGTAAACCACAAATATTATTGAGACAAATTAAAGAAGACCAAAATATAGAGCATCTACCTCCTATTCATGGACTAGGATACCCAGTAAGGTAAAGATGTGATGTCTTCTTAAATCTACTTATGGTTTTATTTAAATCCGATTTAAAATTCCAAAGGGATTAAAAAGAATCTAGGCCAGGGTTTTAGAGACTCTAGCCTGTGGCCACATTTACATGTTTTGTAAATAAATTGTTATTGGAACACAGCCACACCCGGCCATTACATACTGTCTCTAGTTGCTTTGAGTTACAACAACGGAGTTGAGTAGTTATGACAGGTATTTGTGGCCCACAACTTGAGAAATATTTATTGTCTGTCCCTTTATAGAAAAGCCTGGCCAGCTCTTGGTCTAGACAAACTTAAAGGAGAAGAACAAATTTGCCAATTTTGGGGACTTACCCTACTGAATATCAAGACACTATGAAATAGTTAAGTAGTTAACTGCCCTCATAACATGAGGAGTTTAGCTTTATGTGATAGACACAGAGAAACCGACAGAGCAGAAAAGAGAGTTCAGAAACATACACAATTAAAAGGGCATGTGATTTAGGATCAGAGCGGTTCGAAGAGCAACGTGGTTTCAATGAAGGTGGCAAGTCAACGATATAGCCAATGGAAAAAGATTAGCCTTGACCTTATCTCATGCACAGGGGCATTGTAGACCTTTATATGGAAAGTCAAACAATATAAGCTAGACACAAAATCCTGCACGCATATCTTCATAACTTTTAGCAGTATTCGATAAGGCACAAAAATACTGCTAACAAAGTTTAATTGTATGACACTAAAATCAGAAGCTTCTTTTCATCCTGAACACTACTTAAAAAATCAGATGCATAGCCACAGTGAAAAAAAATATTTTAATGTACAAAATAAACAAAACACATCAGAATATATAAGGAATCCCCAGACGCACATGTAACGAACTTGAAATGATCACTCTTACCCTTAAAAGGAAAAGCTGGACAATCTGGCGATCAACAACTTTTCTTGGCCCCAACAGAGAACCAAGGCTCCAGGAAAAACCATCATCTCACAATTCCGGAGAGACAGGCAAGCCCAGGAAGTCTAGGTCAAGATTTTATTACCTGGAGTCGAAGTGCCATGAGCACTTAAATGGCAGACTTGGGGAATTGCTGGCAGCTGACTGTGACTAGCGTGACAGCAAGAAAACCTTGTGTGCCCAACCCTCTGGTAGATGCGCCTCCAGGAAGTCCACCAGGTTCTCATTGTGAACGTCTGAGAAAAGCCCCCTCCTGCTTCTGGAAGAGAGGGGAAAGGAATCATGACGAAATACTTTCAGAGCCTTCTCTACAACAAAAAGTACTTTCCCTTGAGAAAAGTACCTTTCCCAGCCTCATCCTAGCAGGGGGAAGGGAATTCCTCCCAGTCCATGACTCTTCCCTAGTTTTCCGGCCTGTACAAGCAGGGATGAGAGAACAGGACATGATCACAGGTATTAGGGCTTCTAGGAATAGACTGAGAATCCTACAACCAGAGAAGGGAGTAAGGAATAGAAAAGAAAAAAAGAAATACATCACTGGAGAAAGTATTTGTGAAAGTCACAGCACTGAGACACAACCCCACAAAAAGGATGAGGATTTAATTGGAAGAATATAGAATGTTCCACTCACTCAGACCTCACCACGTATAGACTTCTCCAACAAATTTATAGAACACTCCACCCAGCAATAGAGAATAACATTCTTCTCAAGCTCCCATAGGACACCCGCTTATATAAAACACACCTTAACACATTTAAAAGACTAGAATTCATACAAATAATGTTCTCTGACCACAACTGAATTAAACTAGAAATGAATAACAAAAAAATAGTTGAAAAAAGGCCTAAATATTTGGAAATGGAACAGCATACTTTTAAAAACCCATGGGTCAAAGGAGTCGCAAGAGAAATTAAAGAATGTTCATAAGAAAATAAAAAGTAGGGCACCTGGGTGGTGGCTCAGTCGGTTGAGTGACCCACTCTTGATTTCAGCTCAGGTCACGATCTCCGGGTCCTGGGATTGAGCCTCACCTCAGGCTCTGTGCTGGGTGTGGGTCCTGTTTGAGATTCTCTCCCTCTGCCCACACCCCTATGCGCAAGCATGCCTGTTCTCTGTCTCTCTCTCACTTGAAAAAAAAAAAGAAAAGGAAAGGAAAAAAGTCAAGTCAATTTGAATTTTATAAAGGGGGGTGGGGAAGCCTCAAACAGGTAACTAGTTCGCAAGGAAGAATTTCCAAATAGCTGATAAATATGTGATAAATTGCTCAACAAAGTTACCAGGGAAATGCAAATTAAAAAGATAAAACTTTTAAAATGACATTTCTAGGTGTTGAAGATAGGAGTCCACTGTTGAGCACGCTGATGAGCATATAAACCAGTAAAATAAATGGAAAACTGACAGTATCTGGTCATGTGCATGTGATATGCCCCAAGACATTCTCTTTGAGGCATATGCCAAGCAGTAATGTACCAAAAATTGTTTTAAGTACAAGAATCCCCACAGGATTATTCTTACCAGCCCAAACGGGACATGCTCTAAATATTCCTCAACAGTAAAAGCTTAACTGAGTAATGGCACGATAATGCAAAGGACACAACTAGCTTAAAAATGAGCAAACACGAAATATGCAACAACGTGAATGAATCTCACAAAAATCGGAACAGAAGACTCAACCTCAAGATAATCCAAAGTGTGTGATTCCTCTCATATAAAGTTCAAAAAAAGGCAAATGTAGTTTTTGGTGTTAGAAGGCAGAAGAGTAGCTGCCCGTGGGCAACAGGTGATGAGGGGGTAATGCTCGAGGGTATTTCTGAGATGCCGCTGATGTTCTGTTCCTAGACTTTGTTGGTAGTCACGCGGATATGTTCTTTTTGTGACCATTCACCGACTTCTACACTTTGATTTTAAATGTTTTCCGTGTCATCCTTTATCTCAATATAAAGTTTATTTAAAAGAATTGAAGGTGAAGTCCCAAATTTCATGACGTGGAATCCAGTGTTACTGCTCAAGGTCTTCGGGCTCCCTACCACCCAAGTACTCTTGCTCTCTGCATCTAGGACATTCATGTGGTCTTAAAATATTTGAAGAGCTGCTTTAGCCGTCTCCTGCTTTGCAGTAGGAAAGAATCAATTGTTCATTTTGCACGTTCCACTTACATTCCACGAAGTGATGTCATTTCCTGTGGCTAGAGGAAGTTTCCTGTTTCAATAGTGAATGACCACTCTGTGTCCTCTACAGTATTCGAAAAACATCCTTCTGGAAAATTCTTCTTAGGTTTTCAGTTTCTTTTCAGGGTTATTGATGTTCCACTCAGTGTCAGAGGAGGAGGCTGGGGTTCCTGTCCTTGGAGTCCACGGCTGATCGTAAGCTCAGGGCCTGAACCCTCACCGCTGCTGGCTTAACTGCTTCAGGGTTTCCTCTCACAGCTGTTCCTCCTAACGCGCTAATAGAGCTTGACTCTTTATCCTGGAGATGACATTCTTTTTTGTCCACGAAGCAATAAGAAAGTATAGAAGTCAAATTACAACGTAATGAATGTAGTGGTTCTTTGATGGGTTAACTATTACAGAGGCAACTGTACTAATTTATTTTAATTAAAGGATTTTTTTTAGGTATTCACACAAAAAATTGCACTCTTTCATTAATACAGAATCACTTGAGTTCTGATTCAAATTGTGAATTCTTTTCTTTTTAAAGCTTTATTTATTTATTTTAGAGAGAAAGAGAGTGGGCAGGGGGAAGAGGGAGAGAGAAAATCCTGAAGCAGACTCTCTGCTGAGCTCGGAGCCCCAGGCAGGACTCAGTCCCAGGACCCGGCGATCAGGACTTGAGCCGCAATCAGCAGTCAGCTGCTTAAGGGACCGAGCCACTCAGGTGCCCCCAAAATATGAAATCTAACAAAAATATCTTTCATTATTTTGGGGACAGAGTAATCTGGTCTCAAATTATTTTGTCTTATTTTTAGTTATAATAACTGCTGAGTTCTCTTTGAAATATTCAAAGTTAATAATATTTATATGCATCGAATGGATTAATTTATCAAGAAATTTTATTCCTCTAGAGAAAAAGCTAACACAAAATAAATAATCTGAAAAACATCAGTCCTACATCTTATATTTTGAAACGAAAATGAAAAGAGGGAACTCTTTTCTGTGTTTTATGACTAAGGGATGCGGAAGTCTGACTATAAGGAATGCCCCACACAATATGGCTTTGGGGCATCAGAGCGAACAGGGCAGTTTTGGGCAGAAGATGCCTTCTCTCGGGTCGCAAACCGCGCGCTCAGGTACTGGCTGGGCCAGTCTGCGCCGGGCCGCCTGCACTTGGGTCCGCCCTCAGCACGAGGTAACGACCGTGTGGGGGGCCACGCGACTTCCTTCTGTACTGGCCCTCTCCAGCTCCGGCCTTTCTTTGTTGCTTCTCGGGATGTTAAAGCCGTTTCTCAAATAGTTATTTTCCCCTTTTCCTTTCAAATTAAAAACAAGCCTGGACGACTCCTGTAAGACGGGGAAAGAGGCAGCTGAGTAATGGAAACGGCCATAAACTGGGAACTCGGAAGCTTGGCTCCCAGCCCTGGCATCACCCCTCAGCGTGTCTTCGGGCGCGTCCGTCTCTGGGAGTCTCAGTTTCCTCATTTGTAAAATGTGGATGATAACTTTCGTTCCACTTCCCTCGCCGGTGCCCGTGGGCCACTGAGGTGGGGGTGGAGGCTCTGAGGAAGCTCTTGCAAATGCAAGGTGTCATCACTACTACTGTTTTTGCAGACTCGTCGGGGCTGGATTTCTAAGGCAGTGTCCTTCCGTGGGACCCCGTCCCTCGACTTAGACTGAATTTATTTTTTGTTGGACCTGGAAACTTCTAGAATCCATCCGATATTGTAATCTGTAGACAATATTTGAGACTTGAGAAACCAAGGAAAGCATCTGCCGTATCTGGGTGAAAGTGGTTTGTGAGAGCGACCCGACCTCCCGTTTGGGGTAGCTGTAGAACTCAGGAGAGGAAAAAAAAGCAAAGGCAGGGGAGGCTTATCCTGTGACATCTGAATCTCTGGCCATCTCTGCGTATTCAAGTGTATCCGACTGATCCGGGGGCCCCTCCGGGCAGTCTGCTGCCGGGGGCACCCAAGGCCATCTGCTGAGAAGTTCTGGCCCTCGCTCAGTTACTTCTACGTACCCGCCAGCTCTTTCTCCCCGTGACCTTACAATTTGGCTCCCCTTCCTAGTCAGCACCGCTCTTCGGGCTCTGCCTTTTCCAGGCTGTAGCGGTGCTCCCCACCCTTCTTTGCTGGCTTCTAAATGCCAAAGCTTGGAGGTTTCCAGAAGGCAAACACATGGCTGCCCTTCATGGCTCAAGCCGTGTGTTCCGTTTCCTGGACTTGGACACACATGGATAAAGAAGGCTGACGGGAAGGCTCCTGGAGTCCTCCAGGGGCTGCCTCATGTGACCTAGGTCACGCCGACCTTTTGGAGTCCTCGACACTCTCTCGATGCGACCTCAGCTCTCTCTGACCGGTGGTCGGCAGCAGTATCGGAGGAGAGCGATCCAGTCTCGGGGAGACAGCTGTGGCCCCCGTCCGGGCGGGACCCAGCCTGCAGGACGGCAGGAGCACCCGGACCACAGCGGCTTAGTGTGCCAGGGCCATACTCTGGTGCCGTCACTCTGCTCAAGGATTTCCTACGTCGGTCAAGACTTATGTCGTGGAATAAAATACACTGTACTCTTTTCTCAGTCATTTGTGCATTGTGCACGTATTATTACGCTACATTTCATATGCTTCTGCATTCTATTCTCAATGCTATCCTCAGGTGATTCCCAACTGGGTTTCAGAGAAAAGTGCTGAAAATTGCGTTCGGAATATTGGCAATAAGGAGGAAGGAGGGGTGCGGAAGATTGCCCGGAACATCGCTCGTAACATGTGGGGCACGATTTCCCTCTTCTCAAGCGGGTGTGGTGACTACGCAGCCAACAGAGGACCGGTTTAATAGTACCGCAGCCAGGGGCCTCCGAGAAATGCTCTCAATTCTCCACATGGGTCTTAGCAGCAACTCCTAAATCAGTGTCCATTTCCATTAGTTTACACTATTTACTGGTGGAGAGACAAAAATCTGTCAGGTTGCTCATATTAGTAGTTTTATTTGGCTCCTGAAAGTTTCATGGTATGATTCATAATTTCATTTTATATCCCTCAAAATATTATGTATACATACATTTCTTCCAAGTTTAATATTTTCTGATTATAATATCTTTCCTTTGTTTATGTCTGTGTTACTAAAAGTGGTAAGGATTTTTCCAAAATGCATTTTTTTCTAAATAGTAGTTTGGTGTCCAAAATTTTTTGTTTGGATGTGATAATCTGAGAAGGTCACTTCCTACTCCCCGAGTCGGTGCTGAAGCCAAGCACGTTCACTCTCCCTCCGGAGCCGCTCCTCCCCTGGCTGGTTTGTATTCACCTTTCAGACCTTAGGTGAAATAAATGTCCCTTTCTTAGGGAAACTTGACACAAATCCTACGTCTAGGCTAGGTCCTCCAGTAATACGTATAGCTTCCAACACTATAATTTCATCTCAAATTGCATTTTTCTTAACAAGCACCGGGTAATATAATTGTTGACACGTTAATGGCCTTTTTCTGGACTTGGAGCCCCAAGGAGGCAGGTATGGTGCCATCTGGAGCCCTGGAATCCCCTTTGTCTGACAGAGTGCTTGGGACTTAGCAGTAGCTCAAACATATTTTCGTAGGAGTGAAACATCCAAGAAAACAACATGTCTGGCACCTAAGTCCTGGTGAACCTGGAACATGGAGTCCCGAGGGAACCTGGCACCGGTTGAGGAACCCCTGAGCCCGCCGCTCGGCCAAGGAGAGAAACCAGGGAGGTGGGAAGGTCGCGCTCCGAGCTGCGCCTCCGGCCACCGGGCGCCGCACAGCCCCAGGCCGTGGGACTCGCTGTCCCCATGTAGAGCCGCAGGAGAAGAGAAGCGCGGAGAAGCTGCCACTGAGCGGCTAAAGTGAAAAAGGGGGAAGATCTGTGAAATTCTCCATTCCGGCGCTCAGGTGCAGAGAGGAGCACCCAGCACGCTTCTCAGGTCCTGTCGCGCACCGGGAGATCGCGTCCTCTTTCCCGTGGCTCGTCATCCCGGCGCAGGCTCCGGCCCAGCGAGCTCCCCCGACCCGAGGGCAGGACCGCGAATTACGTTTAAAAGAGCCAAAGACAAGGACAGCAAAGACAGCGCACCCCCGCGTTGCTGGACGGCACCAAGCACTTGGGGACAAGGTACACCCCCGCGTTGCTGGACGGCACCAAGCACTTGGGGACAAGGTACACCCCCGCGTTACTAGACGGCACCAAGCACTTGGGGACAAGGTACACCCCCGCGTTGTTGGACGGCACCAAACACTTGGGGACGGCGTTCCTCTGCTTTAGTGGAAACGGACCAGAACCCAGATCTCTGCTGACCTCCAGCAAGGAACTCGGGGCTTGCTCGGTGCCCCAAAGTGCCTCCCGACACACACACCCGCTTCCAGAAAGACGCGTCGCCAGAGGCTTCACGGGCCCAGGGCTCGTGGCCCGCTTCCCACTGGGGAGATTTGGAACTTGCTTCCTTGCTTTTCTGAACGAATTAAGCAACACAAGCTCAGCTCGCTGGCGAGTCCTGCCTGTGCCTCTCGCTGGCGGCCGGGAAGGCGGGCTTGGGCACGGGCGGGCGCTGGGCAAACGCGGCCGGAGCGGCGCAGCCCGCCTAGTCTCTCCGCCGACTGACCCAAAGCTGCGGGCGCGGGGCTCGGTCGGAAAGGCGCTCGGCCTCCCCTGGCCCGGCGCTGGGCCGCCCGCACCACCCCAGGCAGGGCTGCAGGGCCGATGCCCAACACAACCGCAGAGAAGAGCCGATGGAAACGCTCGGCAGCGCGCGCAGGGCCAGTTGAGGATTTCCTACTGGACCGAGCTCTCTAGGCCTGAAACCTCTCTGTCCTGTACAACAGACAGACCTGAGGGTTCTGAGAAAGATCGTGATTAAACACAGGCTTTTAACCGTTTTGTGTCTTTTTTAAATGAGGTAAGATATAATTTTCATACCTTTATTAGACCTATCTGTGTCCTTCCCCAAACTGCACACCTCTGCAGCGCCTTCTGATCCCTGCTCACTGCGGCCAACTGAATGAAGATCGCAATCCTCTCCCTGGAACTAAATACCTAATAATTCCGCGGAAACAGCTGCCACAGCAGCACGCGTCTCATACCTAGTTCATGATGCGTTCATCTTGGCACCAAGCGGGAAATCAGAACTTCTCAGCTCAGAAGACACCAGAGGTCCCGGTTTCAAGGCATCATTTGTTCGGTGCGTGAGGGAATCGTGACTCACAGAAGTTACGTGACTGGAGCACAGAGACTTTTTGTGCAGCGAAAATACTCTCTACCTTATAATGAGGGAATCGCTATGCATTTGTGCAAACCCATAGCACGGACGAGACCAAGGGTGAGCCCACAGGTAAACTGCGGCCTGTGGGTGCTTGCCCGGTGTCAGTCAGACGGACCGCTCTGGTGGGAGGCTGGCCGTGGGGCCGCGCATGTGTAGGACAAGGAGAACACAGGAAATCTCTGCATCTTCCTCTCCATTTTACTCTGAACATAAAAACTACTGCAAAAAAAAGGTCCTTAAGAAACAGCAGATATGGGGAGCCTGGGTGGCTCAGTTGGTTAAGCAACAGCCTCTGGCTCAGGTCATGATCTCGGGGTCCTGGGATCGAGCCCTGCATATGGCTCGTTGCTCAGCAGAGTCAGCTTCTCCCTCTCGCGCTGCCTGCCTCTCTCCCTACATGTGCTCTCTCTGTCAAACAAATAAAAAATAAAATCTAAAAAAGAAAAAAAAAGCAGGAGATATATTTTGTGCAGTAAGGACTAAACTTTGAGCAACTGTGCATAGGAAGAGAGTTAATACACGATCCTCAATCCTAACTTCCCTTATCAACCTCCCTGTGTCTTTCTATGGTCCACACACCCTCTCAGGGATGAACATCTTTCCTTGCTGAGAATTCGCTCCTCTGCTGTTTCATGCTTCCTATGTGCATGACTCTTTAGTTTAAAGGCCAAGCAAATTTAGTGTTATGACAAATAAATTCAATGTCTGTACCAAATAAAGCCTTAACTGCTCAGATTGACTGAAGGATCAAGCATGTGTTCCCCAAAGAAAGAGACGAGCAAGGGCGTTGCAGGCTGAAGGAACAGTGCGAAGGTGGGTGTGAGTCAGAAAACCGTTGGAATGTTCGGGAAGCGGTGAGTGATCCTGTACAACTTCACCATACAGGGGAAGAGCAGATCTCGTTGATGACAGGCCTGCTTACTCAGAGTCGTGTTTTTATTTTATTTATTTATTTATTTATTTATTTATTTTTAAAGATTTTATTTATATGATAGAGATCACAAGTAGGCAGAGAGGCAGAGAGAGAGAGGAAGCAGGCTGTCCGCAGAGCAGAGAGCCCGATGCGGGGCTCGATCCCACGACCCTGGGACCATGACCCGAGCCAAAGGCAGCGGCTTTAACCGGCTGAGCCACCCAGGCGCCCCCAGAGTCGTGTTTTTAAAATGTTTGAGTTATTTGTCAACATACAACAATGGGGAGATCTCCCACGGCAGTGCAGGGCCCTGTTTGTCCTGAGACCCTGTGGCAGAGACTCGGGGCGCGTCCCTCGCCCTGGCCAGGCTGAATTCTGCAGCAACGACCACACGTGTCCAGGAGCTCAGCACGGTAAATATTTACTTATTCCCAAAGCAGTGACTCCACAAAGGTGCTCCTGATCCGGGCTTTTTCTGGGTGGCTCTCTGCAAGTGGTATGTCAACGGCACGCACGGCTTTTACGTTCTGATGCTCCCTCCTCTCGGTCTTCGGGGTCCTGTCCTTGCAGGAAGAGCGCAGGGCGACGCGCGTGGCTGGGTCTCAGGGTCCGCGTCGAGATGCGGTGTCCGTCTCTGTCCGTCTCATCGGTGATCCGTGAGCCCGCCGTCGGCCACACGCCTCCCATGATGGCAATAAGGCCTGCAAAATGCATGTTAGCTCCGGGCTCAGAAGGCAAAGAAAACGGCTTGTGAGCAACCAGCCCGTGTCTACCACATGACGGCTGGCTGGAGGTAAGCAGTGTCTTCCCTTTGTCAAGGGTACGTGTCCACTTCCCAGCACAGCCTGCCCCCGGCCTGCTGACCCCCGCCGGCTGCCCCTCTGACCACGCTGGGCCTTCGCGTGTGCAAACCCCAGGATAGAAAATGGCAAAGGGCATATCTGCAAGTAGTGAAAAAGACTCTTTGTAGAAAGAGAAAGGTCTACCAGTCCTTTCAACCTATCGTTGAACAGATAGGTTCGGGGACGCCTACAGTATTTTGCAGCGTTGTCCTTTCATTACCTGCAAACTGCCGGGTTCTGCAAACACCGATGAGCTGATGGTTGAGGGGACATCCCAGTGGTCCCAGCAAAGAAAGGAGAGACTCGAGGTGGGGCACAGACACAGATCAGAAAGGGCAGCATAGAAACAAGAGCGAGTATTATGCTAGCCTCTTTCCCAACCTAGGCTGGAGGAGGTGACCGCTGAAGAGACTCTGTCAGATGTCCGGGCCTCCAAATACGTGGAAAACAAATGCGCGGTCTCCTACCATAGTCCAGCAGCAAGTGACTGTATCTAATTCACCAGCAGCAAGTGGTTGTATCCAGCCCTTACTGTTCAGTCCAAGTTCACCCATACTCTGCCGTCACCCTGACCCTGGCAGGGAGGATACGGAGAGGCACACTTTCAGTGCTGGGTCAGAGACAGCTTCCCTTGTGATACTTTTGCTATTTTTCTAGGGAAAATAATCGGAATCCCAGATTCCGATTCTGAGTCCAGATTGGGTGGTCTCGTGTCTGGACCCTCGATTGCCCACGTCACTTTTGTCTCCCCACTCTCCTTTCTGGGATAGCGTGTTGTCCTTCTACATCTGCGTTTTGCTCCTACTACATAGCCCTCTCCCAGCCTTAAATGTTATTGTCTCACCTGATCTGTCTTAATCTCACAATGACTGACTTATTTGCTCCCCGTGTGGACCCCCAACTGACTAAATGGCGTAGGCTTGCCCCAGAGATCTAAGATAGAAATTATCAGGCACTAAACATGTGACTGGTGGTGACTTTGCACGTATGAATAAAGTTACCTGTTTCAGCTAATCCTTTGTAACTCTGTGTTCAGGGGAGTTCCTCTATGCACCTGTGAAATTAGTCGCATTAACAAGAGGGACTGGCCGGGGCTATGTGCGCATCAGAGCGGCATAACAGGATGACAAGGGGTCTGATACTGAATCATGGCCTCGGGGTTCCTTTAACCTCAAGGACGCTGCAGAGCCTTGTACTCAGCACGGAACTGTATCTGCACGTAGAGTCCATCAGCTCATTCTGACAAAAATTAAACACATAAGAGCAGGAGTTAGATAGTGTAAGAAAGTTTCAGGAGTCTAAAATTCCACTTAAATTATACCAGACTACCTAGTATAAGCTTTGTACACACCATCGCATTTAGAAAAAAATATAAAGTTACTTTCCAAAGAATAAAAACAGTAAAGTTTTATTAACATTCACTGTGAATCGTATTCTGGCTCTTAGTATACTACAAAATCTCTCCTTCAGTCCTTAAATTTTGTCTCCCTAATCTTTGCTTATAAATTCATTGTTATCTTAAAGTCTCTGACTGATCATTTCAGTGTCTGAACATGTACCTTCTTCTTAATACAGAGCATTTGCCGATTGCTTTAATATCAATCAAACCTATTTGGAAAACAGATTTGATTCCATGCTGCAAAGAATATTTATTCTAAGGCAAATACTGGGTCAAACATATAATCACTAACAAAAACTAAAAACCAAACACAAGCGATGATAAAACACACCTCCTCCCTAACAGTGAAGTGTGTCTTTACCAAAAAATTAAGCAACACATTCACATGATTATATGACACAATAAACTATGGGTATAATTGGATGTAAGTCTAAGAAATTGTAGGAGGTTCATTTTTCCAAAATTTCTACTACTGTCTTATATTTCTATATTGTTTAATAAAATCCAACTTTAAAAGTAGAATATTTTAAACCTATATTTCTTATATATAGTCATTGTATAAATTAGAGTAATAAAGAGTTCTAAAGTAATTATACATGTGAATATATTTTTGCATTCTAGAGTTTAAAATAATTTTCAATTGACATTAAGATATTTAACCAGCAATTAGAGTAGAGGGGTAAAGTGAGAACTAATTTATATTTGAGGTACCATAATAGTAAAGTTACTTAACTAACAACTGAGAATCCTTTATCATCTTTAGATGAATGCTATATGTGGTTCCTAAATCCCTAATTCCATGCTCCCTTCTCTAATCAATTTTACACCTGGTTACCAGAACCTTTTAAGAAAGTTAATACAGGGGCGCCTGGGTGGCTCAGTGGGTTAAAGCCGCTGCCTTCGGCTCGGGTCATGATCCCAGGGTCGTGGGATCGTGCCCCGAATGGGGCTCTCCACTCTGCGGGCAGCCTGCTTCTTCCTCTCTCTCTCTGCCTCTCTGCCTACTTGTGATTTCTGTCTGTCAAATAAATAAATAAAATCTTAAAAAAAAAAAGAAGGTTAATACATAGTAACTTATTATGTATTGTATCAACATCACTCAAACTTAGGTATTTTCTTACTAACTCCTTTCTCCTCCTATATTTTGCTGCCACCCCCCCCTTTTTTTTTTTTGGTGAACTCATCAATTTTACCCTTTTGCATATTACATGGAAGTGGCGTAGAAATTCTCCCACCCAGCCTCCATTAGATCTCTCCGTGGATTAGTTTGTACTTCTCAGTCCCTCCATAAAAATGATGTGCTTACGGGTGACTCATATTGATATGTATTCATGCTGAATAAACTCATGATCTAAAACATAGCTTTTATTTTTTTCATTTAAAAATTGAGTCCATGATGAATCATTTGACACAAAGTGTATCTGATCATAAACTTGGCAAATCTCTCATAAAGCATTCTGTTATGTAAAGAAACACCATGTGGTGCAAAGTCATGGCCTAACCATTCATTCAACTAGCATAAATTCATGAACCTTAACTACATGGGGGGTACTGTGCAAGCCAGTTTTTTCACTGACTCTTAACTGAATGAGACTTACTTTCCCATTTGCTTTCCATGACATTAAAAAATTATACAATAAATGATTATATATAATTCATATTAGTTTTTTCCTGGCACTTAAAGAATTATACTCTCAGTGTACCTGGCCTCAAGGGGAGTATCGCTATATACAGACATTTGCTTTTCACAGGTACAAAGAAAGAATTCATCTTGGAAAAGGAAATGTCCTTAAGCGGAGGCAGTTGTTTTCTAGAATTCTACGTTCTTAGAAATGACTGAGCTTCTGCATGGCATGTGGTCATTGATGAGCTGACATACTTGTGCTTGTGAGCTTTTCAAGGCAAGGGACGATATAGTTAAAAGTATTAATGTTTCTTTCTCTTTTCACTTTTGTGCACCTGATCTTATCCCTCGAAATGTTTAAGATTTTTTTAAAGATTTTATTTATTTATTTGACAGAGAGAGATCACAAGTAGGCAGAGAGCCAGGCAGAGAGTGGGGGAAGCAGGCTCCCCGCTGAGCAGAGAACCCGATGCGGGGCTCAATCCCAGGATCCTGAGACCATGACCCGAGCCGAAGGCAGAGGCTTAACCCACTGAGCCACCCAGGCGCCCCTGAAACATTTAAGATTTTTAGAGCAAGAAATAGAGCTAGTGTTACTATGTTTTTATATTCCAAGTAGTAATTTTGCAGCAAAACATCATTGACAGAGAAAGGATTTTCTCCATCTATGCTCCTTCTGCCTTACACCTCACTCTGGAATCTCAAGTGAGCAGTTCGGTTGAAGAAATCAGATCTGGGCATCAGGAAGCTTACAGGAAAAGACATTTCTGCTCTAAGGAGTCATGGGATGAGAACAAGGACAGGAAGAAAGCGAGCAAAAACAAAGGTCACACAAAGGTCACATCTTATCTCACCCTCTCTCGAGTTGACCCCAGGATTGATGGGTGTTTAGAAATATCAAGATAAATTAGAGGAAACTGAGGAAAGAATGCTTTTGCTGTGTTCCATGCAAAGGACTCTGGAGTAAAATTGCTTCCTGTGCAACTGGACATCAAGTCAACACAAACATGGTGGTGGGGTGTGTGTGGTTGGACAGGAAAGTCCACGATACTTAGTCTTCCGGAATGGAGTTGATGGGAGCAAGAGGCAGCTGACTCCCTGGAAGGGCAGATTGCCAGAAGAAGCCTTCAGCAAGGAGATGGACAGAGGGCGTGAAGCATATCTGGAAAGAAGTCGAGTGAGCGTCACAGCCGGTCTTGACAAATTCTGCAGTAGAGCTGAATCAGGAAGGTCTTTGTGTCTCAAGCAAAGAGTCCAAAATACAGTTTACTCCAGATAGTCTTGGTCATGTAAATGTCACCCGGACCAGTGTCATTCAGAAGCCAGAAGAACCAGAGGACGCTGCAGATCTGAGGACCCTGCCTCATCATTCCATAAGTCTCTTGCTCCCATGACAAAATTCTATCTTAAAGAAGAGCTGTGTTGGGCATAGAAGTATGAAGGAATCTACTTAAAATAACTGGGACTGAGTTTGCCAATGGGACTAAAAATTAGAAAGTCAGTTTTGTTTCCCTCTTGTCTACCAACAAGTGTGTAGACCATAAGGAAGACCATAGCTATTATAGGTCAAATAAAGATAATAAAACCTTTTCTGTATGTCTAAATAGTATTTTGTGTTAATTATGTTCTCAGTATATTAATTTGGGAATATGAATTATACATCTTTAAATGTTGGTCTAATGTTATATTTGTTAGTTCTTTGTCCTTACATAAAATTTATAATAATAATAACAGCAACTAGGTGTGTCTGAGTGGTTCAGTCAGTTAAGTGGTTGACTCTTGATTTTTGCTCAGGCCATGTTCTGAGCGAGGATCTTGAGTCCGAGCCCTGCTTCGGGGTCTGCACTCAGCTCGGAGTGTGTTTGTCCCTCTACAGCTCCCTCCCCCAACTTGCTCGCTCTCTTTCTGTCAAATAATAAATAAATAAATAAATAAATAAATAAAATCTTAAAAAAAAATAACAACAGCAAATAGCTAACATTGCTCGCTGCTAGGTATGGTCCCAAATTATTTACATGAGCTCTCCCATTTATTCCTCACATCTGGTGAGGGTCCTCTTATTATTCCCATTAAAACAACAATAACAACAAAACCAGAGAATATCTAAACCATTTGCCAAAGGTGTTGAGCCAGGATTCCAACTGAAGCACTCTGACTACAAAGCTTCCTTTTAAAGTCACTAATTACGAGATTCTGGTTTTATAACACTGTTCACTTTGATCTGAAACTTTGTCAACTACGTTGCTTGACACCAAGTAGGGAAAATGTCTGGATGAATAAAATAATTTTTTCCTGAGTTGAAATGTCTACATTTTAACATGGCAAATGCAGTTTGGCTGTTTCTAATGACCTTAAAGAAATATTGTACTTGCTTAAACTGTGAGTTAAAAAAAAACTCTTGGGATTTCAGTGCCTCTGTTTGCCTGTCGATAGCTCCATATTTTGACAAAGAAGATGCGTTCAAGTCACCGGACAGTAGAGTCGGAGACGCTACCACATTGAACAACTTCGGGTAGCCTGCATCTCTATCATTCCCTTTATTCTATGTAATTGTTTCTGCATTTTCCTCCTCACTTCCCTCCCTCCTTCAACGCATTCATTTTGCTCTTCTCTATTTTTCCCCACGTTTGCCTCATTTGTTCACTAAACAGTCTTTAGTAGTTCCTTTCGGAGAGAACAATTTTTTTGTCATTAATCTTCTATCAATATCATTAATTTTTCTAGGTCTCAATTCCCTCACCTGTAAAATAAAGGGATTATGAGAAAGGTCCTAAAATTTATGCTACTTCCAGAATTCTTCGCGTGGGGTTGTTGAGTTTGCGATTTACATGTTACATACAACATGACTCCTTTAGGATGTGTCTGTACAACGTCAAACTTTAAATCAATTTAAGAAAAGTACTTATCTAGTTGGACGCTTTGTCTTCATGACAGCAAACATCTGGGAGAACTGCATTTTGGACTGATGTGACCAGACACTCCAAGTGTCATGGCATAAGCCTGGCCAATCAATATATTATCTGAACCGGCAGTTTGTATCCAGTTCCCGGTTAATATTGACATATGTAAATCAGGTTGTTCTGTCTAATATTTAACTATTTTAGAACTTCTGAAGAGCTGGTTGACATTTGAATAAAACACCAGAAGCTTGGTGAATCTAGTTTACAGAAAGATTTATTTTACTGAGTGGTCCTGTGAATAACTTCGTTGAACTTGAGCATGAAATGGCCAACCTGGTTTCCTACAGAAGTTTTGGTTTTGATTTTGAATTGCTTGGAATCATCAATTCCAATACTACCAATAATTACACCAATAATTTAATGATTCGTAACTTGATCTTCCTCATACATCTTATTCGTTAGAGCCACAGCTTATCTATTCCTCTTGATTATTCCTTAATGAGGAGAAAGCACATTTGGTCACCATCCCCCTATAAAAATAACTGAAGTACTTGCAGATGATCTCCTCCAGGATGTCATCTTCCAGATGACTTGTATGGAGAATCTGTGTTAGTTTTCAACTTAAAACTTATTTTGCCATTATCAAAATGTGAAATATGTTTGGCTGGATGCATAAGACAAAACAAATAATTATGGTTATATAGTCACTTTGTTTTAGGGTTATTGGAGGAAGCTTGCATGGAAATAATTAAAGATTGGAGGCAGGAACTGGGAGAAAGTTTAGTCTAGTTACAGTGAGCTTGGTAAAGAAACTGCTACGCATTGATTATATGTTTATATTGCACCCATTAAAAACATTAGAAAAATTAGTACACAGAATTGCAAAAGGGCTAAAGGAACTGTCTGACCAAAAAAGGAACCCTCTGCACCAGAATTCAAATTCTGCTCTGTTTCTGTTAAAAATCGATGGATTTTCCAATACAATATTGTCACCATACCAAAAAGCTAAAAGGGGGTATTATCTCATATAAAACCCACAGATTTAATCGAACGATTTTGTAATGTTTTAAAAGATTATTTTAAAATTGGGATATTTCACATAAGATCTAGATTTTCTGATTTCTCTAAGAGAACAGTTACCCCACTAGCAACATTCACCCAACAATCAGCGAGTTAAAAATAGTTTCTGCCTCCCCTTAACGTAGTCAGGTACTATCCGGTTTGCCTCAGTCTGCACCGGACCTTCGTACCAGCCCGTCAGTGTGTGAATATCTACTGTATGAAAACACGAGATACTGTGTCCCTAGATTACCACGTTAATGCCCCGTCTAGTTAAAGACATCGCATGAGTGGCACAGACAAAATGAGACACTGGGGCAGAGCTGGCTTGCTGTGACATCCAGCTGGAACGCATGACGCTGACATGCGAGAATCTTTCCACCCCGAATAATCTGATCACACAGCCAACATGCTGTTCTTCCCCTAGAAGGCTATGACACATGTACCTCTGCCACCCAGCTGTGCAACCCAGCTTTGCTAAAAATAAGAGGTGCTATTTTCAAGTAAAGAAGTCGTAACAACATTAATTTTTTGGATAAATGTTTTGAGCCAAACAAATTCCATATCAGAGGCCAAACCGTACCCTTTCAATCCATTATGATTTTGCCATGAATCCAGAGGGTCACATGGTATCATAAATTAAGAAATGTTTTAGGTCGTCTTTCCCTTAACAGGCCTTATAAAAAGATAACTTAGTCTCATGAATACTTGGCAGAGTAGTCTAGTTGTAGGAGGTAGTAGCACCATATAACCTTGAACTCATAGAGTTCCAAGAAGCAAAACTGTTGGCTGAAGAGCTCACACAAAAGCAAAAGGGTTAACAAATGGTATTTGACATTTTATTTATTGGTCTGTTTGTTTGACATGTTTTACTCTGTACCTGCTATGTCCTAGACACTGGCCCAGGCATGATAGATACATTGTTAAAGAAAAGTGGACATGGCCTTTGCTCTCATGCAGCTTGCACTCTCGGAAGGGCAAAGCACTAATCATGGAATTACATGTAAAAGTGTTTTCTGGAAAATGCTACTTAAAAAGAGATCTGGAGAGAGTTAGCCTCCCAGTGGAAAATAGGTTTTGCGCTGAAATATGGAGGACAAGTAGGAGTTAACTATGTGACCAAAGATGGATAAACATGTTAGGCAGAGGAAATTGCATATATAAATGGCCTGTAGTGGGATCCAACATAGTGAATATAAGAGACTGAAAGAGTTTCTTTATGGCTGGGTAGAGAGCAGAGCTGAGTGTGAAATGAGAATGGGGATCTGGAGAGGAGCCAGACTATGCAACGCTTCGTTTACCATGTTAACAAGTTAGCTGACATAAACAGGAAGCTCTTGAAGAGTATAAACGTATTGATTTATGTTATGAAAAGATCACCCTATCACCTGGGAAGAAGTGATCTGAAGGAAGCCACACCGGATGTAGGTAGACAAGCTAGCAGACTATTGTGGTTCCTAGATATATCAGTTATTTATGGCTGTGCACCAGATGCTGCTCAAACATGACTTCAAATAATAAACACCTATTATCCCACAGATTCCATGCCCTAAGGCACAAAAACTTGGTTTTTTTGCCTCTAGATCTCTTATATGTGGCAAACAAGGTGTCCAGAGCTACAGTCGTCTCAAGGCTCCACTGAAGGGTGATCCACTTCCAAGCCCACTCATGTAGTTGATGGCGGAATTCAGTTCCTCATAGGATCTTCAGTAAGGGTCTCAGCTGGCTCTGGTCCCAGCTGTCTTCCCTAGCTCCCTACCACTGCAGGCCAACTCACGATACAGAATCCGGCTCTCACTGGCACAGGCAAGTGAGAGAGTCAGAGAACAGGAACAAGATGGAAGCCCAAGTTATTTTGTAACCTGATCTCAGCAGAGACATTCCATCCCATTTTTGTCATATTCCATTCATTGGTCAGTAGATTCAGCCCAGTTCAAAGGTAGGAAAATATACACACACATAAACACCGGGGGCAGAGGTCCTCGGGAGCCATCTCAGATGTTGGCGATCATACTGAGTAAGAGGCAGTGGTAGCTTGGATTATGAAGGGATAGAGATCAGTGCGTGTATTCAAGAAGTATTTATTTAGAGAACACAAATCAAATGGATTTGGTGATATATTGTTATGGGCTGAATTGTGTCCCTACCAAAATTCCTGTGTTGGAGCCCTTGCCCCCAGCACCTCAGAACACGATTACATTCAGAGATAGGCCCTCTAAAGGGGGTGATTAAGTTAAAATGAAGCTATTATTGTGGGCCCCAGTGTACTCCGGTGTCCTTATAAGAAGAGGAAATTTGAACACAGACAAATGTGTCATTTGTTAAGTGGTCAAATGAAGAGTACTTCAAGCCAAGAAGAGTAGTCTCAGGACAAAACAAAGCCACAGACATCTTGATCTTGATGTTGGACTTTTAGGACTGTGAGAAAATATGTTGTTTAAGCCACCTAGCCTGAACTTAGTTATGGCAGCCTTAGCAAACTCACGCAACTGTCACTCTGAAAGATGAAGGACATGGTAACATCAACAGTTTTTGCTAGGCTATTTAACTGGAGGAACGGTGGTGCTTTACACCATTAGGAAATCCTAAAAGAGGACCAAGTTTATACAGCTTTTTTGTGTGTGTGTGTGTGAAACAAATATTTATTTAACTAGCATGTGTTGGGTACTATTCTATGTACCCAGAATACAGCAGAGACAAAGCAAGAGTCAATGCTTTCACTGAGTTTATGTTCCATGCAATGGGTCTGCAACTCAAGAGATCTGAGGTAGAAACAGACATTTATGAATCATCCACTTAAGGTAATAATTAAAGCCATAGGTAAGCATGAGATACATAGGCAGGGAGGGGAAAATTAAACAACAACAAAACCCCAAGCCTAGAAATAGATCTTGATGCACGCTAACAATGAAGGCTAGGTACAGAGGAATGAACTTATACTGGAAATCGGGGAAAAGGAGAAGAGCAGGAAAAAACAATGTTTCACATTAAACCAAGGGCGGAGTGTTTCTAAGAGGAAAAAGTCAACAGAGCGGAATGCTGGTGCAAGCTCAGACAGAATGAGAGATGAAAAATGAGTCAGATTCAGTGCCACAGAGGCCATCGGTCAACTTGGTGAAAGCTGGTTGGGTGCAAGGTCCATACCGAAGAGGGGAAAGTGAGAGGTGAGGAGATAAAGATAAGAATAGTCACCTCTTCCAAAAAAAGCATGTGTGGGTGGGCAGGCGAAAAGAAGGGGCTGAGGGTAGGCAAAGACGGTGAATCTGCACACACACAGGTTAACAAATCCGGTGAGGCAGATGGAGGAAGAGCAAAAGGCCCAACACGTTTGATGGGAGGGATTAGCTCCCAACAGGAAGAGGGGCGGCTTCTTCATTAGAGGTATAGGTGGTGTGTGGGTTCGGTCTGAGGAAGAGGCCATGTGGACACTGGTCAGAGTCAGAGTCATCTAACCAGTATCATGTGGACGAGAACCCGACTCTGCCATATGCTGGTTGTGCGACTATGGGCAAATGACTTTTAAGTCCCTTTGCCTCAGTTTTCTCATCTATAAAATGGTGATGAAAATAACACCTGTTTCCCCAGTCCTTACAATGGTTGAATTAGTTAATATATGCAAAGTTTTAAAGACTAGTTCCTGGCATATAGTAAGCATCAGACATGCATATATCACTATTGTTCTCTCTCTAAACTGGACTTAAGCCAGTCTGCCGAGGGTGAGGACGGAGGGAGAGGGTGGGGGCTCTGGGGACGATAGAAAGGGTGGGAGGGGCACCGCTGAGCGTGGGGAAGTAGGAGATGTAGCTGGACTGTCTGGCAGAGCGGACAGCCCTATAAGGTTGGGATTGCGAACTCAGGCTGCTCTGTTACGTGAACTTTTAGGCAGTTTTTAGCTATTTGGGAGCAGCAGCAGAGGACAAAAATATTTGCACCCCACAACACTGGATGTGCCAACAGACTGGTAAGACACAGAGGTAACAAGCCCAGAAGTTTCCATTTATCAGCAGAAAACTGTGCTTCATGGACGTTAGGCTGGATGAAGAGGGATGTAAGGGAAGGAGACACATATTGGATTTGGAGAAAGGAGAGAGGTCTCTTTTGCAAGAGCCACAGATGACAAGGGAATATCTTCCCTTTCAAGATAAATATTTTTTGACTCTGATTTAAACTTACTCTGTATCAGTTAAAATAGGATTTACTGTTATCCAAACATTATGGGTGTGAGGTGATATCACCAAAATGGTGGCATAAGAGAGCCCAGCATCTGCCTCCTCACAAAGACCAATAACTAGACAAGTGTCCACCAACAAAAGCTGCTCTGGGAGAGCTCTAGAGTCCCTTTAAGAAGCAACACATTGAAACAAAGAACCTGAGAGTAGCCACACAAAAAGAGAAGAAAGGCAGATTCATTTTGCCCGCATCAGCCCATTTGACTAGCCAGCTTGGTCAGCGCCATGAGGGAACTCCCCAGGTAGAATGAATTCCCTTTACCAGGAAGAAAAGAGGGGGGTGAGCAATCAGGTTGTCAGTCTTTGAGGGCCCTACACAAAGGTCCTTCTTGGTTTCACCCTACCCAGACCAGCAAAGCTGAGACCTACAGAGACAGCTAGGGATGAGGAAGGAAAGCAGGGGTTACCGATAGCAGCCGGTACCAGTTGTGATCACCGTTCCCGGTAACTGCTCTGCAACAACCCCAGCATCTTTTGCCACTAAAGAAAGGGATAGTCAGAAGAGCCGCTGCAGACCTTCTGCAGATTTTACCAGTTTTTGCCCATAGATACTTGCATTCACTGATGACAGCTGTCCGGCCCCACCCTCCTCTTCCCTCTGCCCACCCCCAGTGGAGCCTGGAACTGCCCCAGAAGGCCTCTGTGATGGAGGCCAGCTTACACCCCTACAACTGACACACACCTGTGCACGCTGGGTTAGCACCCTCAGCTGTATCCTGCATGTCCTGAAGAAACCCAACAAAGTTGTGTATACCAGAGGCAAGAACCCCTGTAGCTTCCAGTAAGAACTCAGTTGGCCCCAGCCCTTGCTGCCTACCCTGGCCACACCATTACATGCCTGTCTACAACTGGCTCCCGCTACACAAGCGTCTGCAGCAGCTGCATGCACACCACTGGTTACAGCCACCATCACTCCCTGCCCTGGTGCCTAGCCACTGGGTCTGGAGATGCCACTAAAGCACCAATAGCCTACATGGACACTGCAGACTCCCCATAGCTCTCTCAAGGACCACAGTGGCCTGAGCTAAAGAGACATCACACTCCCTTGGACCTAGTACCACCACATCTTTTGCTTTTGGTGCCCTGTATCGCTAGACCCAGGTCACAGCACACTTCAGGATGCCACCACCCACTGAAAGTCTTTACTTACTAAAATCAGTCCGTGAAGTCTAGAAATGACTACTTCTTCAAATATGCAGACACCTACACAAGGCCACAGGGATCACAAAGAATCAGAGAAACATGATTCTATCAAAAGAATATAGTAAACCTCTCATAACTGGTCCCAAAGAAATATAAATCCAGGAACTGTACAGTAAAGAATTCAAAATAATTGTTCTATTGATGCTCAGATACCTATAAGAGAATACAGGCAAACAATTTAACAGTACCAACAAAACAATACCAGAAAAAAAAGAGAAGTTCAACAAATAGAAAGAACAAAACAAATTTTGGAGCTGAAGGATACAATGATTGAACTAAAGAATTCAATAGAAAACTTCAATGACAGACCTGGTGAAGGAGAAGAGACTCAATGAACTCAAAAATAAATCAACTAAAATTACCCAATCAGAGGAGAGAGAAAAAGAAGAAAAAGAACAAAAAAGTGGGAAAAATCTTATGGGACTTACAGACACCATGAAAAGACCTAGGCATGCAGTATTGGAATCCCTAAAGGAAAAGAGAAGGAGAAAAGGGTAGAGAAATTATTTTTTAAAAGAGTGGGTGAGAACTTCCCAAATCTGGGGAGAGATTTAGACATTCAAATTTACGAAGCTAATAGGTCCCTCCCAAATTTCAATCTAAAACAATCTTCTCCGAGACACATAATAAAACTGTCTAAAAGAGAGAATTAAAAAAAAAAACAAACCCCTTTTATACAAGGGAACCCCTATGGCTATTAGTAAATTTCTCAGCTGAGACCTTGAAGTCTAGAAAAGAATGGGATTATATTGTCAAAGTGCTGAAAGAAAGATGCTGCCAACCAAGAATACTTTACCCAGAAAAGTTGTCCTTCAGAAATGAAGACAAGATAAAGACTTTTCCTAAGAAACAAAAGCTGAGGAATACCATCACCAGTAGATCTACCTTATAAGAAATACTGAAAGGAGTTTTTCAAGCTAAAACAAAAGTATCTTAATTAGTAACATGAAGCATGTGAAAATATACAACACACTGCTAAAAGTAAGTATAGAGTCAGACTTCGAATAACACTGTAATATGATGATGTTAGCCACTTAACTCTAGTATAAAGGTTAAAAGAAAACTATAGCTATTTAAAAGAACCATAGTTCACGATAATTTGTTAATGAATACACAACATAAAAAGATGTAAATTGTAACATCAAAAACATAAAAGGAGAGGAGTAAAAGGGTAGAATACCTTTAAAAGATATCCATAAAAAATGCCAGTACAGAAAATGATCAACCCACAAAGAAAGGAAGCAAGAGAGGAAAAAAGGAACAAGGGAGATACAAAACAGGCAAAAAACAGTGAACAAGATGGCAGTAGTAAGTCCTTACCTACCAATAACTACTCTAAATGCAAATGGATTAAATCCTCAAAAAGCATATCAAAAGATAGAGTGGACCAATGAATTAAAAAAAAACAAAATCGAATATATGCTGTCTCTGAAAGACTCAAAGGACACACATGGGCTCAATGTGAAGGGATTAAAAAAGATATTCTGTGCAAAGATAAACCAAAAGAGCAGAGGGTAGCTATACACATATGGAACAGAATAGCCTTTATACCAAAAATGGTAACCAGAGACAAAAAAGATCATTATAAATATTACTTGACACATTCAACTAAGGACATGGGGTGGAAAGAAGTATAATTCAACAAATGGATCCCTTCCTGGGTTAAATATTTAGTGATATGTTCAGTAGGCATGTGGTGGTTTATTGGAATGAGCTGTAACTGAAAAACTAGCTCACCGAGTCTCATTTCAGTTCTTTTTTTTTTTTTAATAATTTTTTTAAAGATTTTACTTATTTATTTGTTAGAGAGAGAGAGAGAGTGAGCACAGGCAGACAGAGTGGCAGGCAGAGGCAGAGGGAGAAGCAGGCTCCCTGCCAAGCAAAGAGCCCGATGTGGGACTCGATCCCAGGATGCCGGGATCATGACCGGAGCCGAAGGCAGCCGCTTAACCAACTGAGCCACCCAGGCATCCCTCATTTCAGTTCTTATGTTAACCATTGGCTCAACCTTTCTGAGTCTTAGTTCCTCACCAGCAAGTACTGCTTGATTTTAGTTTATCTCTGGTGACTATCTTCAGCTCTAAGATCTGTCACTGTCTTCTGGGGCTGCCATTTTCTAGATCAGCTACAACATTCCATGGATTGTGCTTAATAACTTGGATGTATTCACAAGCAGAAGATCATCTGCTATTTGCTGGAGATAGAATCCAAGAAGGGCTTAATTTCATGATTTTAAAGAGGCCCATGGAAGTGTATTTCCTCCATGTGGTTTTGGTTATAGGCAAATGTAAAGTATATCTCTGACTCAACTTGTGGGTGGTCAAATGGGGGAAAATAAACAAAGACTGATTCTGTAATATGTTAGGTCACTGCAGTTCTGTGTTTGTAGAAGCTGCTTGAGAAAAGATAAACAAACAAATGCTCAATTCAAGTGAAAGAAGAAAACTTTTTGGTATATGCGGCTAAAAACACATAGACTATACTGTTTCCTAAAATGAAGAAAGCTAGAGATGTCAATCCTTAATCACTTTATTATTCTCTTCCACTCCCACAAAAACACCAACACACAAAGAACTCTTCTTAAAGTATCTTTGCAACATTAGGAATCTGCAAGTTAACTTCAAGTAAACCAAAATTCAATTTTACAAGATTTCTTTGTTCCATTTTCATAATAAAAATTTAAAATATATGTAGTCTTAATATGGCAGTATGTAAGAGAAACTGGCAGAGCCCCATATAGAACCTATATACTGTCTTCAAAAGGAGTCACAACCTTATGGAGTTGAATTTTGTCTGAAGAAAACATAATAAAAAATTTTGGAAATATATTGTGGAGGTTTTCCTATCAGCTAAATGTTCTGATGCATTAAATCAATTATCATAGGATATTTAAAAACACCAACAAAAGTTTCATATAAGAATTGCAATCCACATAGATTTCACCTAAAATGGTGTAAAATTTGTTTATTGAGTCTCTGAATAGGAATACTAATTTAATGCTGTTTTGCTGACAAAGAAAAATCAATCAGTAAAAAGAAGTAAATCTCTAGGAAAATGGTCTCCTTTACATATTATGTGTTTTTCTTATGATCGGATATGTGGTAGTTCACTATTCATAGTTTTTGAAATTATGCCAAGGAACTTTTGAATGGAAGTCATCAGTGCAATTTGGGACCATGCTTCAAATCCAACACTTAAAAGTGTGGGAAGTATTCCTTTTATTATAAGGATAGTTTCTATATCTTTAATAAACACCTTCTTTCATTATCAGATGTTTTCTTTGAAAAAAATGTTGAAATCATAAATGAAGATACACAAATATTTTAAACATTTTATTTGAATTATTTTTCTTGACTATTTGCTCTTTGTAAATACATAGTATAACCATAATCACATTGTGCATTGATGAGGGTTAAAGCTAAAACAGTAACTAATATATTAATATTTAAATCACAACTATTAGCCTACATACAGACTTTTTTCTGTGCTGAGAAAATGTAATTGAAAATTTTTAAGTTTTATTTCATGGTTAAGAAAATCAACAACCTGAGTTATTTAAAAACATGAATATTTATGAATAGGGGTAAGATTCCATTAACTTTCAATGTTTTAACTAATTGGTTAATAATGTTCTATTTGGTTACCAAGCAAAAGGAGAACATGATATCTACCTATGTTTAAAGACATTTCTTTGAAATTAAGATATTTTAACTTTAGGTTTCTTAAATCAATGGCTAATCAATTCATTCTCTTATCAAAGCACAGGAAGTAGTGCCTAAGAAGTAGATTCCCAACATACCCACTTCATGTAAAAGAGTTTCTGACACCCAGTTAACAATTATTTTGAAAATATCTTCTGTAATTTGCTTATTTTTAGTGCTATATCATTGCTTGGGTGGTTATTTTATTTTGCTCTTTTAAATTCAATATCTAAATATTTCTGAGCTTTAAGAAGCTCTGAAAATGAAAGAAATAAGTACTTTTAGCATTTGGTTGCTTGCTATTCTTTCTTCAGGTAAGATGATAAAATGTGGAAGGAAAGGATTCATTTTTCCTATATGACTTGGAACAATGTGTGATCTACCTTTGTGTGACTATGGGTCACAGAGTTTTACAAATTGAAAGACAAGGAGTCAAGTTCAAAATTCCATAAAGAGAAGTTTAATTTTTCATCTAAAACTCCTGTTATCATATGGAAATTTTCTATGTTGTCAAAAAATATTTCTCTTTAACCACTGAATATATGTGTAGTTTTCACTTTGTTTGCGTTTAGTTTCCATTCAAGGATTTTTTAGGTGTGGTGGAACATGCAGTCATTTCACCTACAATTATTTACTGACAGCCCATCAATAGCTAGTAACTTTATTAACAAAATGGGAAATTAAAGCATACCTTTCTTCTCAGGGAACCATAATTCAACATGTGCTATTTGAAGCCGTGGAAGTGGTTGAGATCATCTAGGGAAAGATTAAAGACTGAAAATATAAAGGTGGCTAATGACAAAAACAAGTAACACCAACATTAATGGACTAGTAGAGGACTACCCCCTAAAAGTTTGAGGAGTGGCCATAGGAGAATAGGAAAGAGTAGTGTCGGAAAAGAGGAGCAAGAAGGATATTGGCTAGACTTCACCAAGATGCCTTTTCTGTTTTTTCCTTATGTAACAAGAACAGTATTTTTAAGATAATCCCAAACTTAGATTACTTTATTAAAAGTTTTTCTCTCACCTTACCTCAACTTATATTTCAGTTTCAGGGAAGTTGGTAGAGGAGATGTCAACTCAGGAATCAGAGGAAACCGTGAAGAGTAACCAAACACTTTCCATCGAGGAGTTGTGGCAAAACAAAGGAGGGTGGAGGTGTGGCTGGTGAGTGAGATACACAGATTCAAGTCTCCCCTCTCTGAATTAGCCTGGAATGTGATGAATGTGTTAGGTTAAATTGAGGAGTATGCCAAAGAAATGAGGTTTTTGGAGAAACAATTCATCTACAAGGTGATTTCATGCCAACAAAAAGTCTTTGTCAGTATATCTATGAGGGAGGCATGGTGTAGTCAATCCAGGAAAGAATCTAGTACTCACTTTATAAAAATTATGGATGCCAAATTTAGAACCAGCATATCTGTCATAAGGTCTGGCATGCTGTGGCAAAGTGAGAGATTTAGAAACCAGGGAACACTGGAGAATGAGACAGACTCAGAAAGCGTACAGCACTAACAAGAGTCCAGGAGAAGGCAAGTCAGGAAAGAAGGAAACCCCAGGTCTTAACAACCAAGAGTGAATAGGCTATAACCTAATGAGCAATCACCAACAGAATGACCTTGGACAAGTCGGGTCATTCATATTTCAAGAAAGAGCCCCAGCATATACCCAATCACCAGAGGGTTCTTTTCTCCTGTCACCCAATGGCTATAAATGCCTCTCCCTCATATCTCAGGGGAGGAATCTAAAAGTTCTGAGTTACTATGCTAAATAATTGCATTTAATCTCTTCAAATTATCATATATTCTAAATTTTTGACTAAATTTATTTGCATTTAAATTCCTCTACCCCTCACCCTGCAACTACTTAGTGGATGAGGTGATAAGGGAGATAAAATCAGTTTTAGAAAAAAAGGAAATCGTGCATTTTTTTCTGCACAAATAGGATAAAGTGAGAAATTTTTCAACCAAAAATTATGCATCATTTGTTTTCATTTCTCATCCCTCAAAAGATTTTTTTTTTTTTTCAAAATTAAAGAGAGGCAAGTTGGGTAAAAAAATGAGCTCAGATCTCTTCGTTATCCCAGAACTTTCTGTCCTCAAGCACACACATAATTCTTGATTACTATGCATCTAAAAATCTTTGATTAATGATTGATGACTTTTGTCAAAAGACTCTCTCTGTTTTGTTTTTTTTTTTTTAAGATTTTACTAATTTATTTGACAGAGAGAGAGACAGTGAGAGAGGGAATACAAACAGGGGGAGTAGGAGAGGAAAAACCAGGCTTCCTGTTAAACAGTGAGCCCAATGCGGGGCTTGATCCCAGGACCCTGGGATCATGACCTGAGCTGAGGGCAAATGCTTAACAACTGAGCCACCCAGCCACCTCATTGTCAAAAGATCTTAACAAGAGAGATGAAGTTGGTAAATATTGGTAATTTAGTATATAATGACTATTAGGTGTATGGTAATTAGTTCTAGGTAAACGTGGAAAACATAGTATGTGAAAAAAGAGGAAGGAAGTCTGATGTATGGGTATTCCTAGTAAAAGTGAATATAGATGGAGCGTAGAACTATGAGCATACAGTTGAAGCACACAGATGTTAGGCCATTCAGATGGGAAACAGATTCAAAGCATAGGAGAAGACATTTAAATTAAGGGAAGGGGGAGGGCACCTGGCTGTCTCAGTCAGTAGAGCATGTGACTTTTGATCTCAGGGTTGTGAATTCAAACCCCATGTTGGGTGTAGAGATTACTTAAAAATAAAATCTCCCTATAAAATAAATAGACAGATAGATGGATGATAAATAAATAAATAAATAAATAGGCAAAGGGAACTGAAGGGTAATACCACTAACATTTATTTTTATTTAAAATACACAAATGTTGGGGCACCTGGGTGGCTCAGTCGGTTAAGGATGTCTTTTTTTTTTTCTTTTTTTTCTTTTTCTTTTTGGTCAGTGAAAAGCCCAGGATTCCAATTAGTAAAGTGACTTACCTGAGGTCACATTACAATAAGAGGCTGAATCCGGGTTGGAACTCGTGTATCTTGCTTCCATGTCCATTTCTTTTCTGATTACAATTACAGCAGCAACTTTTCAAACTTCATCCTTTTTTATATATCCAATTTTATGTTTTTAAACAGTCAAGAACAAGTATGAATAAAATCTAAAAAAAACCCACAACGAAACAACGTCCCTCCAACTTCTAAGAGTGTAAACATTTCAGCTCCTGCAATCCAATCTAATCTCTTCATCTCTGTTTCATTAATACTTAGACTTGCTAACATGTACCTAAAATCTAGGATTAGTGTCTTTGAAATATTTTTAATAAAAATGATTTGTCTATGTAGGTGGAGAGATGATATGGCATATGAGAGTTTCTTATATTCTAGACTTGTCACAATTAGAAAGACAAATGAAATATAATAAAGAATATCAATTGCTAACGGGTCATGAGAAGACTCAAGTGCATTTAAATTTGTAAAGATACAAACATATTGTTATATTCTAGTGGCGATAGCTATTACACAGTAGAGATGCTTGAGAATGGTGGTACACTTTTCCAATTACAAAATGAGATAATTTTGCCTTCACGGTTCAGGGAAAAGAAGACTTTTTATAGCCATGAAAAGATCATTTAATGGTAAATGCATTTTTTGAAAATCACAGATAATTATTAAATACATGGAATATTTGTTCCAAGGAAGGAGAGGACACAGAATTAGGAAAGAAGGTAGTATATGAAAGATATTTTTACGTGGCTGGTTAATGTGTTCATCACCATTCATGACAATTATCTTGAGAAGAGAGTTGTCAAGTTATACAGATTGCTTTTACCTAGTGCTTCTTTAATACATTTTTTTAGTCTTCCAAATTTCAATTTTTCTTTATGCTTTGTTATAGATGTATCTCTTTAACTAGTTTATAATTAGATTGTTTTTCATCTAGTCTGACGATCTTTGTCTTTTTAAAAAATATATTTTATTTATTTATTTGACAGAGAGAGAAAGATCACAGGCAGGCAGAGAGGCAAGCAGAGAGAGAGGGGGAAGCAGGCTCCCACGGAACAGAGAGCTTGACATGGGGCTCTATCCCAGGACCCCGGGACCATGACTCAAGCTGAAGGCAGAGGCCCAACCCACTGAGCCACCCAGGCACCCCCAATCTTTGTCTTTTAACTTGAACACTTTTAGTCCACCTTTATTAAAAAAAAATATTATTGTTGCTGTTGCTAACAGTGTTGAAAAGATAACTGTCTAATTGCCACTATTTTGGAAAGAATATGTCTTCTCTAGTTACACTTAAATTTCCCCTTTTCTTTGATCTTTATCTATTTATTCATTCATTTTTCTGAGGTTAATTAAACTTCCTGAAACACTGGATGTGTGTCTGTGACATATTTTATTATATACTCACAATTCTTTCTTCCCTGCTTGAATATACCTTGGTTTACAATGGCAGAATATATGTCCACGTATCACTGATAATAAGCATTTCCATATAATTTCCTTTGATAGGTAAAATGTATGAGGGATGAGGGTGCGTCAGTACCTAGCCAGGGCTTTACCAATACCTAGTGTTTCCATTTGTCCTTCTTATTCTATTGGCAACTTCCATGAGAAAAGCATGTTCAAATTAGCTACTAGTCCCCAAATGAGAGTCATATAGAACAATATTAAACTTGATCCTCAACCAATTTGAGAAATTGTGCACAACACAAGTAAACTTGTTTTACTATATGCCACCAATACGTGGAGGTCGCTTGTTACACTATTATTGATGCACATTTCTAAGTGATGCAATATCTTTCATCAGGTTTTGAAAAATTCCAAGTTTTATCTCTCTCTCTCTCTCTCTTTTTCTTTTTGCCTCTGTCTCTCTTTCTATCTTCTAATTATACATATGCTAAACCCTTTTACAGCTTACTCTCTTTTAGTCACATATAAAAATTTCTGTATTTTGATCATTCCATGATGTTCAGATAGCTTTTCTAACCTATATTAAAGATCATTAGAAATACCTATGGAGGTTTTTTCCTATAATTTCAATGTGATTCTTTTTCAATCATGGTATGGCTCTCTAACAGATTCCTATTTTAATATTATAGTTATCTTCAGTCTTGTATATTGTATTTATCAATTATATTTGATATTTATCAAAATGTATTTATCAATTTTTACTTGATAGGATAATGACTTCTTAGTCTGCATCTAATAATTTCGTCACCTAAAGTATTTATTTTTCTCTTATTTCTTCTAGTTTACAGTCATTTCCTTTGTGACCAAGTCTCTTTTATGACTAGGTATGTTTTTAGAATTTCAATTTATGGGAAGTTTTTCCTTTTGTGGCAAGATTTATGTTCTTTTCTGACAGATGACTGTGGATTCCACCTGTCCCTGTCCACCTTCAACCATGCCAGTTTCAAATTCCTTGGAGCCCTGAAGGGATAGACACCTGGATTGTAATTCCATGCCAAGAACTAGTTCTCTTCCTGTTTATATTCATCCAGAGTCTGAGATAACATGAGGGTCTCCTGTTAGACTCTTATGTACACCTTCAGCCTTAAATTCAGTCTTCTTCATCAAAGGAAATTAATAATTTTCTAGGTCAACAAATGCCCAAAGTACTATCTGTACTTGTTTGTGGACTTGATTTCTAACATTCCTTCTATTTTGCCATTGATAGTTGTTGACCATCTTGTCATTTTCTTAAGGTTTTAAAGACATTTTTTAAATCTTTTATCTGAGTTTTAAATTGCTTTCAGCAGGATGAAGGATTTGAACAACCTATTCCATTGTTAGCAGAAACGGGAAGTGTCTCACAGTTTTTCCAGGCCTTTTCATTATACTGCTATGTTTTTCTATTTAATTTCCTTTTCTTCCATCTGTTCTTTCCACTATCTTACATGTGTGCACTGGAATCAATCCTGTCCCAAATTAAAGTACATTTGCAAAATCTAGAATAGGATAAAGTCAGCATTGCTGTTATTCTATCATCTTTTGACTTTATGGAATTGGGAACAAACCCTCAGCTTGGGCTTCAACTTGGTAGGCATTTTTTGCCTTTTTGTGTAAGATATCGTGTCTAGAAAGTCTGGAAATTTTTCCAGCATAGTATCAATGTCTTACTTTTCCAAATCTGTTTCATTGCTGAAATTCTGTCTCTACTTCAAACTTCGTGGCTAATGTCATGTTTGTTTAGGAAAGAACATGTTGATGTAGATGTTGATCTCTACATGTTATATTCTACACAAATCCTTGCAGTGTTTTATTGGCTTCGTGGAAACCTCAGTGTCATTTTCTGAACCTTTTGGTACTGACTGTTTCAACCTACTCTCTGGATGCCAAATTTTCCCCCTTGACTCCACTTTGCCTCATCTATAACCAGATAGGTTGTATTCCCACACATTGCACCCCTCTCACGGACAAAATGTCACTCTGCATGTTGATCCCTCTTGGGTGATGTTACCAGCCTTGTAAACTATTTCATAAACTTCCATATCTCCAGACATGACCCTTCACCATTTGCTTCTGAGTAGTGAAGAAAATAGATGAAAAATCAATCCATTGATTTAATTATCTGTTTATACATCTTATCAAAGATGTATAAAGATGAAAAACCAATTGAGTTACCAGTATCTTAAAAAAAAAATTCCTACTAACAGTGGAAATATCCCTACTTAGTATTTGAAAATTAATTGCATTGACAGATTCTCTTTCAGTGAAATTTATTAAATGTACTTCTCCCAATATTTTGGCTTATTTTTGCAATCTAACTCATGGAGAAAGGTATCAGACACAAAATCTGAATTACAGCTGTGTTGTTTCAAAATGAATAATGTCTACTGGGTGAGACACTGAGTCAAGGTTTAGTTTGCAGCAAAGGAAAATATTTGTGAGTGCTGCTGGAGAGCTGACAGCCTAGCGTGCGCAGCCTCCCTTTTAGACAGAGAAACACGGGAATGCAAGCAATTGCTAAGTTGGCTAGAAAAGCAAAAGCAACTTTTGTAACCATGTCAGTTACATCCCGAAGATTCTCTGATTACAAGTAATTCTCATCTGTTCTTCCTTGTTTCAGAAAATAAAGTTATGAACTTTTAAAACATTAAAACAAACCTCTGCTCTTAAATTCAGTGAGAAAAGATTTCCTGGAAAAAGGCAGTGAAAGCATTCTTGTTGCTCAACAGGGAATGTTATCTAAAAGAGATAATAGGCCTAACACTGAGTTCCCCAGGCATGGCTTCCAGGAGCAGGATTGTGTTGCCCTAGGAGAAATGCATATTAGTTGAGGCTACATTTTCTAGCTCCTAAGTCATTAATGAGACAATATTTAAAAATTTCTTTACTGAAAGTATGTTTCTTTTTCTTAGATTTTATTTATTTATTTAACAGAGAGATCACAACTACGCAGAGAGGCAGGCAGAGAGAGAGAGGAGGAAGCAGTCTCCCTGCTGAGCAGAGGGCCCGATGCAGGGTCGATCCCAGGACCCTGAGATCATGACCTGAGCGGAAGGCAGAGACTCTAACCCACTGAGCCACCCAGGCGCCCAAAATACGGGTTTTTCATTTAGATAAGCTTTCCATTTGATAAGTTTCACCAGACTGTTGATACTAAAAGTTGACCTTTCAGGAAGAATGAAGTTTAAATTACAAGGCTATGTGTATTTTTTACTCATATTTTAAACAGTTGATCTAAATTAAATCTACCCAGATTAAACCACCATCAACAAACTGGTGGGTTTTAAGGGGAATAAGAAGTTCATCAAGTCTAAGGAGTATTCATTTGCTCTTGTTCTTGAACCCAGTTTGCGCTAATAAGTGAGCACACCTGCGTCGATAACTCGGCTGTTATTGCCTTGATAGGATCGAAGGACTCCTGGAGTAGCCGTCAGAGCAACGCATTTCTAGGGCCATCATGAGCCAGCTGGGTAACTCCAAGTAAAGAGCAAAACCTCCCTTTTCATGTCAAAGTTCTTTGAAAGCACTAAAAATATAACAGCACAATTAATAGGTCATTGAAAGGGCAGTCCAAATTTTTCCATAAATCCAAGTATATTCCAGAATTAATTAACAAGTAGCACGACCTTGCCTCATCTTCATCTTCCAGAGACAACACTGATAGACAAGCAGCAGTCTAGGGTAGATAATGTGTAAGGTCATTTGCAGTTTATATTTTCTTTGACGGTTCAGGACCAACCTGGGTGCCTTGCCTGCGGGCACATTAGGACTTCAGAATCAGGAACATTAGCAGAAGGGCACAGTGAACACAGAGTTAACTGAAGGAAAATGAGCTAATGAACCCTAGGGAGGCAACCATATTGCAGTATAAAACGTTTTCTTGGCTCCCAAAGCAAGAATTGATTTACTATTGCAATAAATGAAGTAATATAAAAACAGTCAGCCAATATCAGTCAAAACCTGTTAGCACACTGATGAACATGGCTTGTTTTTTAAAAAAGCCATTTATGGGGGTGCCTAGGTGGCTGAGTCTTTAAAGCAGCTGATTCTTGGTTTGGCTCATGTTGTGATCTCAGGGTTGTGAGATGGGCCCCTACATGGGTCTCTGCACCCAGCAGGGAATCTGCTGGAGGTTCTCTTCTTCTTCCCCTGCCCCTCCCCCACTTGCACGAGGGCGCGTGCTCTCTCTCTCTCTCTCTCAAGTAAATAAATCATTAAAAAATAAAAAAAAAATTAAATGTCAAAAGCCATTTATGTGGGCAATTAAGTACCACCACTACAAAATAAATATATACGGAGATATTTAAATTTAACAAGTAGATTTTAGGAACAAATTGCAATCTTTATTAAGAGTGATTATGATTTTTAGATAACTTGGAAACAGTCCAAAGTCCTGGTGGTCTGTTATATGAAAAGTCTTAGTGGTCGCTCGTGCCTCTTGCTGTCGGTTACATCCAGTATCATACTGTGAGCTATTAATGAAGCTTCATGATCATGTTCAAAATCAGTGAGGTCCTTTAGGCTACCTGAGGAAGCTCTGAAGCCCACGCCCTTCGCACAATATGAGACCTGAGCAGAGAAAGGGGGTACGGCTGTGAGAAGCAGAGAGAGAAGGGAGAGGAAATAAAGTCTCTGATGATACAACTGGACCTACTTGAACCCTTAGGGGTCGCCAACAGAAAGTCCTTTAGTCTCACTTGAATTAGATGCTGTTTGAATTCAGACATATGTGAATTAAATTAGAACAATGATGAAAGCAGTTAGTATTGATACTAAACTTGCCCACTGCCTTTCCTCACCCTCAGCTCTTCTAAGGAAAAATAAAATAATGTTCTAGAGTTGAAAAACAACTCTTTATTGTACTCTACCAGTATGGAAAATTGGCTAAGAAATTAGAAATACATATAAATAAATTCTTCCTTTCTTCTACCTAAAGAAATAAGTTGAATTTTATGATGTAAGATGTCAACAATATAATTGCTTTGCAACATTATAAATTCTTGGGGCGCCTGGGTGGCTCAGTGGGTTAAGCCTCTGCCTTTGGCTCAGGTCATAGTCTCAGGGTCCTGGGATCGAGCCCTGCATGGGGCTCTCTGCTTGGCGGGGAGCCTGCTTCCCCCTCTCTCTCTGCCTACCTCTCTGCCTACTTGTGATCTCTGTCAAATAAATAAATAAATAAAATATTTTTAAAAATTCAAAATACTAAATTTAATCAGATTCCTTTGCTAATATATATCATTTTGTTAGTCATTATTATCACAAAACATTTCTCGATTAATTGTAAGCCACTAACATTACTATTTAAAAGAAAATGTGGTATGTACTAAAACTTCCAAGATACTTGAGAATCTATGAAATTTGTTTTTATATTTGTAAACTAATGCAGACATGGCTGATTTTCTTCTACATTGGTTTATTTCAGAACTAAGCTGCCCAATAAAGGAAAACGTAATGATTTGTAAAGGAGAAGACTAGTGATACTAATACTTAAAACAGACTTGAAACCATTCTCTAATTCATCCACACATGACAAATAATTTTTAAGTAAGAAGACAATTATGTTTGCTTTTGTTTCCTTGGCCTTTGGGAGACATGTCTTGAAAGAAGTAGCTGTGCCCTATGTCGAAGAGGTTCTCCTATGTTCTCCTCTAAGATTTTGGTAGGAAAGAGAGGAGAAGTGCGTTGGGGGAAATTGGAGGGGAAGACAAACCATGAACCTTGAGAGACTGTGGACTCTCAGAAACAAACTAAGGGGGTGGGGGTTGGGTGATCCTGGTGGTGGGTATTAAGGAGGGCACATATTGCATGGAGCACTGGGTGTGGTGCATAAACAATGACTCTTCGAACACTGAAAAAATAAAATAAAATTTAAAAAATAAAATGCCTTGTGATATAAAAAAAATAAAAATAAAAAAGAATACAATTATTTTCAGTTTGCCTATTAAGAAAAAGAAAATATGTGTTCTTTACAAAGCAGTAAGTCATTTTAACTAGTTAAAAAAAACAAACAAATAAACAAACAAACAGCAACAACAAAAAGCTGTACTAGTAAATATCCTCCACAGTTTCTCTACCAAATAATACATGGGCTGTAGAGTTTGTTGCTACAAGAAAAATGTTTGAGAACGAGTGGGTATTTACTAAATGATTGTTGCATATAGCATATTCTATATAATAATTTGAGATTCCTTTAACTCAAAAGCCTAGCTAAAAATGTTTTATTTCCTTTATAAGTTATAGAGAGTTATTTTTAAAAGAGGAAAATTAGGAAGAGGCAGAGAAGGAAGAAAAAAAGGAATTTCAAATCCTTGGTATTTTTCCACAGAGATGTTCTCTTTCACTACATACTGAAGGTGTTTCTACCTTTAAATAATGCTATCTCTATAAAGTACATACATGATACAGAAATTTAATAGAAAATGAAAGTAATTTTCTTAGTCCAGTGGTTTCACAATGTTATTGAACTAATGAATTAACTTAATAATCCTCACCTCTCATTACTACTTCCAATCTCCTAACTAACAATAAGGGGCCCCATAAACCAATTCGTTTTCCTTCTCATGGGTCCAGAATCAAAATTAATGAGATATTAATTTAAATAATAAACATTTTGTAATTCTTGGTATGTGGGTCTCTGCTGAACATTGCCACTTTTGCTTATATCATATCTTGCTGTGTTCTTGTTCCTTTCTTTAATATCGAGCATCTACCTCATGGCACAAGAGTAAAGTTCATACATGTAGTAAATTATGAAGTTAGTACCAAGTCCATATTCCTTCCATGTCTGTTGAGCCAGTATCAGTCAGATATTTTTGTTCAAGATTTTGAACTAAGAGTCAGAGAAAACAGTCTCTGAGTCACACTGATGGTGGAACATTAGAAGGAATGTCATTTAAACACCACTGTTCATGTCTCTTCGCTGACGTCACTACTTCTTGTTTCCCAGGTTCCATTGCTGTATCAATACATGGTACCCATGTCACCGTACTCCCTGGTTTTCTTCCTAGTTATTCCCCTCTTGCCCAAATTCTGTAAAATGCCTCAATGCATTTTCAATATAACTTTTGCTCAATTTCTATAAAATGTCTAAGTACACTTCCAATAAATTCCTTTTTATACTCAAACTAGACGAGGTGGGTTTCTGTTACTTGCACATTTGAGGAAAATTATAGCACGTAGCTCGTGTGAGTGTGAATATACTAATCTATGATCAGTACATAATTACTAAAAACTACTTTTCTTGATTTGAAAGAGAGAACTTACACAAACATGAGGGAGACTAGAAACTATATATCTGAACCAGGAGAGACTCAGAAACTCTAACATAGAGATCTTCACGTTTTCTGGGCTTCATATTATAATCTGAGTTTGGCTATGTATTTAGAACAAAGCTAATTGTCACTCATTGCATACATTGGTGGAGAGAGGAAAAACCACTATATTTTTATGTAAGAATTTTTGAATGTTTAGTCTACATTGCCCAAATCTCACTAGACAAGTAAGCACTGGATACCAATTAAAAGCACAACATTTGCAACATCTTTTACTGTGTATTCATTATTTTTGAGAGTCAAACATATAGCACCACGAAGAAAGTTCTTCATTGTTGTTCAAAGCATATGTTTACTCCTTTCTCTGCAATATGTTCATCGAATTGAGAAATTAAATATTAAATTTTTTGACTAATAATTGGTAAGATATAAATGTTCAAGTCTAATGATATAATGGAATTCTCCAGATAACAAAATGAGACGTGGAAGTATATAGAAAACAAAAGAACTTGCATTACTGCATTACAGAGTCGTTCTCTGTGGGCACTCTACCTTCCAGTCTCTAACAGGCAGGCAGGGTGAATGGTTTCAAAGTAGGATCATGCTTAAGTAAATACATTCTCAGCCACCCAAGCATTGGCTGATTTCTGGAAGTCCAGAAACATTGGTGAATGTTTTGAATTTCTCATTTCTGACCTCGGTTGAACTGGACACACTGAAATTATGTGAGAAAGACTGTTCTTTGGCTAGAACTGAAAATAAATCTGCCAAAATTCCCGTGAGCATGCCCTTTTTTTTTTTACTGTCCAGCTTTAACTGTTTGACAAATCAAGTTATGTTAGACCCAGCCCTAATCTCAACTACAGCTAGACCGTGAAACCTTTTTGACAAGGATAGAAATGTCTAACCCAGCCTGTGGGGATGCAGCTTTGAGGGGGGCTGGGACCGCCAAGTCAGAAGCATTTGCTAAGTGAAAGAAATGAGTTGTCAAAACACATGTCAGTGCAGATTTTGTCCTATCCAGGTGAGGTGACCCGAGAGCAGCTTCTTACCCAGAATGTGATCAACACCACACCAGACAGAACCGCCTCGCCAAGGTTTCTAACACATGTGAGTGATAGGCTCTCATCCGCATTCAGTGGGGAGAGGAAGGTATGCCAATAGTTAAATCTCCAATTTAGTCTTAGCATATTAAGCTCATATATTAGTAGTAGGATATTTGAGATGGCATAATTTTATAATGTATAAGCACATGCAAACTTTATTAATCTTCAAACTGACCTCCTCCCACCAAACATTATTTTTCACTTTTACATTTATAAAATTTTTCGAAGAGGAACAAAGGGTAATGACTAATCTGAGGCTGTGTTTTATTGTTGACATTCTGATAGCTTTTCTCCCCTCATACTTATTCTTTTATCTTATTTAAACATAACTTGGTTCTCTTTTAGAATCATGAAATAGAGTTGAAAGCTCTCTTCGAAGGTCAAAACATCCTAGAATAGCCTTTTGAAAAAAGGAGTGGCACATTATTCCCAAGCTATGCAAACATTACATTTTGCCTAGGCCTAAGTCCCCAAGATAATCACAAAGGAAGCCCATTTTTGCCTTTGCAGTCACCAGTGAAGGAGAACAGCTGGCTCCTTTCCTTTGTATACTCATCTTTTATATACTTAGAGATCAGGCTCATCTCTCAGTGTTTAATCAAGACTAAACAATAAAGATCCTTTAGGCTTTACTCATCACTTTTATTTCCAGTTCATTAATAGTCATGTGGATGACCCTGCAATTTTTCTCATTTTTCCCCCTCTTAAGCTGTAGAATTAGAAGTAGGGAGAGTAGTCTTGAAAGGGCTTAGCCAACCCTGAAGAACATATGTTTAAAGAATTCCTTTATGGTTCTTAAAGCTTTTGCGTATTACCTTACTTTCCATAACAAGCATGACACACAGCTGATAAATGTGATCACCGTGAGTTTATCATTTCACCCATTTCTAGCAATGTTCTGTGCATGTGTTGGTGGTACATATTTCCCTATCCATGTGTGTGACATTCAGCCCCTGCTCCAACAAAGAAGCTAAATATTTACATTTGGTTTTGACTAATAACCAATCTGATGTCTCTGTGCCTTCTACATATGAGGAGGTTTAAAATATTGCCACAACCCATGACAAAGATTCTAAAAGCATCTAAATTCACTTAAGTAATTAAATAGATAGAAGAAAAAAATTTCAATAGAAAAAGCATATTCCAGAATCAAATATGCAAGGATGAATTACCCTACAACTATTGCTCCATATCCAACTGGAATTAGATTTTCCAGTGGACTCTGCTATGTAATTATTTATAACAAACACAAGCAATAAGAACCAATACTTCAAGGCAGGTGTCCAAAGTTGACTTCTGTCATTAATGACAAATTCAAAAGCATAGTAGTCCAAAACATAATAAATAGATTTCTATGTTTATTGTTTTATGTGGTCTGTGTGTCTAATAGCTAAAAACAGAGTGCCTAAAATATACCCATTAATAAGGAAATTGATTTTTTTGTTAAAAATATCTTATATTCTCTGAGAATATTCTCATCAAATACTATTCTCTAAATGGTTATGTTGGTTAGTAAATTGTTGACTATAGCTAACAGAACACTTAACTGTTTAACCATAAAAATGTTTTTTACTTCACAAAAATTCTCTCAATATTGGTCCAGCAGCTCAGGGATGTCATCAAGGATCCAGGCTCCTTCTCACTTTCTTCTCTGCCATATTTTTAAATTTCCTCTTGGTCTTCTGGTTGATAGGTTCTTACCACAGCTCAAGACATTATCATGTTCATCTTCAAAGTAGGAAGAAAAGGAAAGAGGAGTTTATGTAACAGTAGTTCTATATTTGTCTCTTTCATCAAGAAATTATTTTTTTTTCCAGAATAACCTCCTTCAGGAGAATTTCTCTCTAATCACTTGGTCACTGCCATCTGCAAGAAGTTTAGAAAAATGAGTTTCTATCAAGTGAGAATAAAGTTACGTGATTGGTGTAAACTCATCACAATTCCTTTCCAAGTTTTGGCAGACTGCCTTATTTTCTGAAGATCAAGACCTCTTTGTCCACTGCTTAAACAGACTTGATTTCAGTTAGCAGAAAAGTAAGGTTGGGAGTGGCTGTGGGCAGCCGAACTGTCTACCACAGTTGCCATCCCCTGATCCAATACGTACTTAAACCATTACCATTCACAACCAGACATGTCTTGGATAAGATATGTTTCAGGAAATAACAGCAGATAGTCTTGTAAAAGTACACAGGTATTTTTAAGAAACAAAACTGTTCTGAGCAAAGAAAGGCTGGAATGTAGAGATCAAAAGGGTTCACTCTGTCTTTGTCCCCATCTCAGTGTTTCACCTGAGCAGAGGGCTACTGTGTTCTCTAGGGAGCTGGGCTGATGCTAAGAAAGCCCCTGACATTCTTAACATTCCTTTCCCCACAGTGATCATGCTTTCCCCACAGTCAGGCTGGCTTCCATCCCTCTGGAACCCCCCCTCCTCCCTGTGACAGGTTTCACACATGTGTAAGATTCAACACGTGCCAGAAAGGGATGGTGTCGAATACACAGTGCATTGTGTCGAGAGCTGTAAGGAGACGGGGATTTCTCTATGCTTCACTTGCCTCTCCTGTAAAATGGAGATAATAATAGCAGCTGCTTCACTGGGTTGTTGTGAGGATTAAGTAAGACAGTTACACATGATAAGAGCCAAATCAAGGGCTGCCTGGGTGGTTGGCTCAGTTGATGAAGTGTCTGACTTCAGTTCAGGTCACGATCTTGGGGTCCTGGGCTGCAGCACAGTGTCCTGCCTGGCTCCCTGATCACTGAGGAGTCTGCTTGTCCCTCTGCTCCTCCTTCTGCTCCTACTCCTCCTCTTGATCTCTCAAATAAATAAAATCTTTCTTTTAAAAAAAGAGCCAAATCAATATGGTAGTACTACTATGAGCCATGTGGGTTTACATATGAAGTTAATGGTAGATGGTGACTGTTTAGCTCTCACTGGTGAAATTATTTGAGGTCCAAAGGTTAGTATTAACAGAGGCTACTGTTAAAAGATGGAAAAAATAAAAGATAAAAAAATCATATCTACACACACACACACATACACAATGAGAATCATCTCATTTTTTTCCTCTACCACAGTAAATGCTGGAAGACACTAGCTTATCTACTAAATTTTCAAGTGAAAAGTTTAGGACACAAGATGTTATTACTCATACAATACAAGCAATAGAAAGTTTCAAATCCCCAAAAACTCAGAGTGTAACCCACGTAGTCTTTGTGGAAAAGAAAAAAGTTATTCAAAATGTCCTTTAATCAAGAAGAGCAGCCAATATCATTCTCTTAAAAAGTAGGTCAGATTATGTCATTTTTTTAAACCATCCAATTACTCCCTATTCACCTTAGGGTGAGTTGGCAAGAGTAAAAAAGACCAACAAACTCTGGCCCCCGTTATTTCTCTTACCTCATGTCCAATTACCGTCACTGCTGGTTACTTAACTCTAGTTGCAGTAACTTCCTTGCTGTTCTCAAGTAAGCCAGGCATTTTCTTACTTTTGGGTCTTCTCAGAGACAGCCCTCTCTGCCTGGAATGCTTATCTCACAGTTATCTGCAGGATTCTTTCATCTTCTTGCTCAAATATCCCTTCTTCTTGTGGTTCTGACCAGTTGTTTGATTATCCTTATCTTCATTCCCTTTTCTCTATCTGTGCCATCTGTAGTATGTACTGGGATATGGTTTCTCTGCACCTTCCATATCTATAAACTCTTTCCATCTTTTTTCTCTTTCTGCTGAGGTCTGATCATTTTGCTTTACTTTGTTTCCAATTTCCTAATTCTTTTTAAAAATTAGATCAATGGTATTTTAATGTTTTCTGCATATTTTTTAAAATTTTAAGAGCTTTTCTTGGTCTGTGATTACTCCTGATTCCCTAGTATCTTGTTTGTGGTTTATGAATGATACAGTCCCGCAAATATTTCTAAGGACACATATTTAAATATTTTAATTCCCTACTATTTCTTGCATTATTTCCATATCTGGGATCTGTTTTTCTAATTGCCTGTTTTGGTCTTTCTTCTGCAGGCTAAGTATTCCTCATAGGTCTAAGAGTTCTTGTTTATGATTCGTATTTATAAGCAGAATTTGATCTGACTTAACATAAACTGCTATAGGCTTTTCCTTTTCAGTAGTGTATATCTGTCAACCTTAATAGGAATGGCTGGCTGAGATCCTCAAGTAAGTTGATGGATCCTGTTGAAAATCAGGCTTCTCTTTATGGTTCATACCTGGGAGTAGAAAGCCTAGTTCAAGAACTCCACAAATGCCAAAGTAAAGTAAATGTTGCTTTGGAAGTAGACTTTTCCCCAATATACTTCTTATAGGCACTGTCTCCTCTTATACTATTGTGGGAATATGGTGTCCTTTCAGGTTCTTCTTTAATTCCTTCACCTTACTACACAGTCTATGACTGAGCCCTCCCCAAATCTATTACTCACTCTGTCTGGAAGGCGAATCTTGCATTTCCATCTGTGAACAAATGTCCTAGAATGCTGCTCCAAAACGGCCCCAGAAGATAAGGAGCCAACTCAGACCATATGGATTTTGGCAAGTCCATGCAATCCTGCTCTTTTGTTGTCTGCCAGCTCTATGCTTGGAATTTCTCTGGAGCTCTGCTGGGAAGGGCTTCTCCCTCATCTGCAGCATCTTAACTCCTGCATCTGTTCCAAACTATGACTTTTTTTCACCCATCTGCTTTATCTATTAGTATAACCCCTTCCAATTTCAGAGTTCCAAAACTTTGTAAAATCTCTATTTTGCGAGAGGAATCCTCTCTTGTTTACAGTGTTCCCAGAGACTCATTATGTTTTATATTTTTGGAGCCATTCGACAGGATCTATGGGTGGAGTAGAGAAGCAAGTATATACCCGGTTGGCCAGTCCAGACTGAAAAACAAGGTGAAGGGTTAACTGTACAGTGACAAGAAACCCATTTCAGATGAAGAAATTAGAATAATAGGAATAGGAATGCAAATTAGGGGTTTTTCTAAGAGAAACCACCATGTCTCTTACTCAGTTTTTTTTTTTAAAGATTTTATTTATTTATTTATTTATTTATTTATTTGACAGAGAGAGATCACAAGTAGGCAGAGAGGCAGGCAGAGAGAGGAAGGGAAGCAGGCTCTCCGCTGAGCAGAGAGGCCCGATGCGGGGCTTGATCCCAGGACCCTGAGATCATGACCTGAGCCGAAGGCAGAGGCTTTAACCCACTGAGCCACCCAGGCACCCCTCTTACTCAGTTTTTAACCACTAGGAAAAGGAACTTCACTGTGTTTTTATATCCTTATGACTTGGCTCTCCTTGCTTCTCAAGGCTTCTCATGAACTGTAATGTAATAGCCCACCTATCTTTGTAGTCTAGGCATAGGGATTTCAGGAAGAGTAAATGCGGAAATTAGCCAGAAGGCCAAGCTTTGGTCTTAAGTTTCATAGCAAAGGTAGCAATTAATTTCACTAGAGAAAAGAATGGCTTGGCTTCTAAACAAGTTATTTGAATGTGACAATAATTTTATAGAAATGGTCTCCAAATTTTCATGGACAAAACTTCTCTCAAAGACACTTGAACATACCCTTGTTCCGATTCTTCAGTCTCTGTTGATTTTTTTTTTTATTTTGCCCTCTGATTTGTTATTTATTTTTTCCATTTCTACCTCCTCTGCAAAATCTTGTAAGAGAATAATTCAAGACGATAGACAAGGCAACATCTTAACTTCATTATGGTTCTCCATCCCTTAACAATTATCATGGCTAGAGAATGACAGATGCAATTGGCCCAGGAGCGTAATACTAAAATTGAGCTTTTTGAGAACAAAAATCAGGACTTCAAAGCCAGCAGGGCAAATGAGGCAGGCACAAACCTCCTACATTCTCTAATTTGAAACAAAGCAATGAAAATCCTTCTCATTTTAAATTGATGACTGAAATAAATGACAGCAGGAGAAAGTAGGATATGCTAGGACTGTCTTGTGTGATGCAAATGTTAGTTTAAATACCATTGTTCTCATATTTGCCTTAATAACTACTGAAATGTACATATGTTGATGATGGCTGTTCTTATAATTTGAAGTTTCATTAGATGGTGGAAAGTTTCCCTCGGAGGCTTTATAATTAGCATAGACAATCATCATCTGTTTTGGATGATTTTGGAGACAGAATTTCTAGGTCCCTTCCAGCTCTGATCCTGTGTCTGGGTCTAAACAAAATGAATTATTTCTAAACAATTTCCCCAAATGCACACATCAGCACTTTCTGGTACGGCCATGTCTCAACTGCAAGTGTGAATTTGGAAATAACTGCTCACCATGCTTTATCTCAATACCACTCCCTCCCCCCCCAAAGAAACCCTTCTGGCTATGGTCTTCCCAGAATTCTCCAATCCCACCTTTTCACCCTGCTCCCCCTTCCTTTCCCTGCACCACGCCATGCTTAAGTACACACACCTGCTTGCTCTTTCTAGATCCTCAACGAATCCCTCATTTCCCCTCCCTGTCAGGCTGCCCAGCTGCAAAGAGCATCATTAAATCATAGTTTATATGTCCTCCTTCCTGCTCTGATGTGAAGTTAATCACTGCATCTCTGGAAAATTCCTTCCTGCTTTCAAAGAGCCAAGTTTTTACACAAATAGGATAATTAAAAGTTTTGGGCTTTGGTAGGGAAACAGGTGCTCACATTAGCATACAATGATCCATCATTGAGCAGAATTATTTATCAATCTCAATATAATGCATTTTTGATGTAGATCTGATATATATTATAATATATATTATTACAAAAATTTCTAGATAAAATTAGTATATCCAACAAAATTAGTTTAGAGTCAAGTAGGTTGATGAATTCTATCTCTCCACTGTCTTTCATTACAAAATAAGAGGAAGAAAAGATGGAAATAATAATAGTTAATGTTCCTTGAGCTCTTACCATTGTTCTCAACAGTCCAAATAAAATCATCCATTTAATTCTCACAACATCCCCCAAAAGTGGGTATATTTTTATCCAGATTGTGTGCATAAGGAAATGAGATACAGAAATTTTATATATCCCACCCAAGATTACTGCTACCAAGTAGCAAAGTTAGGACTCAGACCCATAACCTAAATTCATGTTCTTAATCAACATGCCTTAATGCCTCAAGATATAAAGGAATAGTGCTAATAGTCCTTGAAAAAATATTTAATGGAAAATAAAAATATAGAGCACCAATGATGATGTTGAACATTTTAATAATAGTGTAGTTTTGTGCTGGAAAATTTTATCAAAACAGGTTAAAATAAATAGCTCTGATCTTTTCTATAGTAAAATTATGCTATGCCCATGTTATATTTATATACTCCCCCAGAGCTCCTATGAAATGACAGATAAGTATACAAAATACAACATGATTAGAATTGAAGCTATGCCTGTCTATGTCACATAATTATGATTTTCCCAGCGCCTATTATACCAAGTATCTTTGCACAAAAAATGTTTGTTGAATTGGATGAACTTTAATTGGTAGCACTATAAGAGGGATAAAGTATTCAGTATGATCAGTATGCCACAGTTCTGAGATCCTAGCTTTAAAGGATATGATTACACAGATTTGTCTTCCCCGTTTTCAATGCTTCTGCCAAAACTACCATCTATGGATTTGTAGAATGCCTTACCCACCATCATGGTATTTCACACAGCATTGCTTCTAATCAGGAAGTCACTTCACAGCAGAAGAAATATTGCAACGGGCCCATGCTTATGGAATTCAGTGGTTTTACCATGATCTTAATCATCCTGAAGCAGCTGGCTTGACAGTATTGTGGAATGGGTTTTTGAAGACTTGGTCACAGCACCAGTTAAATGGAAATACCCTGCAGAGCTGGTGAAAGGTTCTCCAGAAGGCTATACATGTTTTGAATAAGTGTCCAATATATGGTGCTGTTTCTCCAATACCAGGATTCATGTGTCCAGGAATCAAGGGGTGAAAATGAGAGTGGCATCCTTCACTATTACCTTTAGTGACCAACTAGCAAAATTTTGTTTCCTGTTCTCATGACTTTATGCCTTCCTGCTTAATGATGTTAGTTTCAGAGAGAGGGATGCTTCCACCATGGGACAATGATCTATTGAACTGGAAGTTGAGACCTATACTCACACATTCTGGGCTCCTCTGAATCAACAGGCAAAGAAAGGAGTTAACAGTATTGCCTGGGGTGATTGCTTTTGACTGCCAAGGGGATATTGGATGACTATTCCACAATGGACATAAGAAAGCGTATGACTGGAATATAGGAGAGTCCTTCAAGCGTCTCTTAGTATTAACATGTCCTGCAACTAAGGTCAATAGAAAAATGCATCAACCCAATCTAGGGAGAAATATTAACAACCCAGACCCCTTAGGAATGAAGATTTAGGTCACCCAACGAGGTAAAGAACCATGACTAGCCTTGGTGCTTGCTGAAAGTAAAGGGAATATGGAATGGGTAATGGAATAAATTGGCTAAATGACACCTATGATCATGTGACCAGTTACAGAAACGAGGACACTATTTGTCATGAGTATTTTCTTGTTTTGTTATGAATACATTTGTGTATGTGCATGCACATTTTCATCCCTCTCTTATTCCCTTATTGTGTAACACAAGGTATACTGATTTTATATCATACTATTGAAGTATTGCTAATTTTACCCCATAGTATTTATGTTACAATATATCAAGAAGAGTTAACATTTCTCAAGGACTTTATTTCCTCTCCAGGGGAGAGTTAGTGTGTTTTGGGTTGTATGCAGCATAGTTTATCATGTTAAGTGGAATTACGATCTTGTTATTGTCTTTATTTGACATAAGTATGGTTTAAAGATATGCATTATCCATGTGGGTGCCAAGTTGACAAGGGGTGAACTTGTGATGTTTAATTTTATGTGTAATGCAGATAAAGCATTATTTCCGGGTGTGTCTATGACGGTGTTTCTGGATGAGATTAGTATTTCAATCAGTGGGCCAAATAAAGTAGATTACCCTCTCCAAAGTTGTTGGGCATCCTTTAATCCATTGAAGGTCTGAATAGAACAAAAGGCAGATGTAGGAGGAATTTAGCCCTACTTTTCTGCCTTGCTGCTGAAGGTGAGTCACCTCATATCATCTTCTCCTGCCCTCAGACTGGGATATACATTATTGACTTCCCTGGTTCTCAGGCCTTTGTACTCAGACTCAATTATACCACTAACTATCCTAGGTTCCTGCCTTGCAAGGGACAGATGGTGGGACTTCTCAGCCTCTATAACTGTATGAACTAATTCCTTAGTAAATCTCCTCTCATAGCCTATTGATTCTGTTTCTCTGGAAAATTCTGACCAACGCGGATATTATTTTTAACTGTTTAAATAAACTAAGTCAGCTGTAACACCAAGATTTTAAAAGAAAGAGAAAAAAACAATGGCCTGATTCCTTACACTTTTCATGAGTTGGTCCTGCTGTTGGTTTTTTAGTTGCCAGGCAACTACTAATTTAATGTTTTCTGCAGTCCCATTGGTAAGCAACACTTCATGTATCTGGAAAATGATCTCAGCAGACATCTGGAATTTGTTCTTCTGTAGTATTTTTATTTTTCATCTTAACCTTTTTATCTTAAAGTGATGTATCCACTTATCCAAACCTGAGAGAGTTGACTAGGTTTATAGAGAGAAGCATACTCTGTCATCTCTTGGCTGTCTTGCCCACTTAGCAGCTCTTAGATATTAAAAAAATTAGAGAATTTAATATCTAGTAATATTCATATAAACAGAATCACCTTTTATCTCCTTAAGAACATATTTATCCATGTATTTATGGTATAGATTAATTATAAATATAACTCTTAATAATGACTGTGATTGATTCCTCAACATCTAGTTCACCTAGCCCCAACAAGCCCACAAAAAAGTTTGTTTTGTGTTTTGTGTTTTGTGACCAAGTTTGAACGCTGGTTTTTCTAAGACACTCATGAGTATCTCATCCCCTTTGCCAGTGATTGGCTTAAAGAATCCCTTAATCAATTTGGTCTGATGAGACATGAGAGAAATTATTCAAGTTTCTTCACTCTCAAAAACAAGTGACAGGAAAAAGTTTCCTTTCTTTTTCCCCTACTGGATAAAAATAAAGAGATATTTACCCCTTATTGTTATGGAAACACTTATTCGATGAAATAGAAGGGTTACTCTGACCAGATTATTCTTTATTATGACATACTATAGGATTTTTAGCAGCATCCCTGGCCTCTACAACCTATGTATTAGTAGAAAACTTCCAGTTGTGAAAATCAAAACTGTTTTAGATATTGTCAAGTGTCCCCTTGGGAGTAAAATCTCTTCTAGCTGAGAAATATTGACCTAGATGAAGCTAGAAGCAAGGAGAGACCAAAATAAATTAGACTCATGATTATATCATTAAATTTCTAGGCCAACTAATTCTGAAAACTTATTCATAGCTGGCCTATTATATGAACTAATAAATTTCTTTATCGCTTAATCAGTGTGAGTTGATCTGTCACCTGCAGTGGATACTGGGAAAGACCTGGCATAAATTGGATAGTGGTAGAAGGAGATAAAATGATAATTATCTTAAAGCAAAGGTTTGTAGACACAAATGTAGTGATCCGAAGGGGCACGTGCACCCGAATGTTCATAGCAGCCACATCCACAATAGCCCAACTATGGAAAGAACCTAGATGTCCATCAACAGATGAATTGATTAAGAAGATGTGGTATATATATATATATATATACAATGGAATACTATGCAGCCATCAAAAGAAATGAAATCTTGCCATTTGCAACGACATGGATGGAACTAGAGGGTATTATGCTTATCGAAATAAGTCAATCAGAGAAAGACAACTATCATATGATCTCCCTGATATGAGGAAGTGGAGATGCAATGGGGGGTTAAGGGGGTAGGAAAAGAATAAATGAAACAAGATGGGATCAGGAGGGAGACAAACCATAAGAGACTCTTAATCTCACAAAACAAACTGAGGGTTGCTGGGGGGAGGGGGTTAGGGAGAGGGTGGTTGGGTTATGGACATCGGGGAAGGTATGTGTTATGGTGAGTGCTGTGAAGTGTTTAAACCTGACAATGCACAGACCTGTACCCCTGGGGCTAGTAATACATTATATGTTAATAAAAAATAAAAAATAATTTAAAAAATGCAAAGTCTTGTGAGACAAAGTGAGGAATATGGGGTATTAGGCACATGATGGTTATTAACTTGGGGAAAGAAGTACCAAAATATACTGTTGAAAAGAAGACAAGAAAAGAGCCAAAGCACAAGACAGATATACTCTATTGGAAAGAATTTTAGACTAATGCTATCCCCCCATTCTATTGTTTTTTGAATGTATTTATTTCAGCAGCAAACCTAATATATTCATGTGGTACACTTGCTCTCCCACTCCTCCAAATGACTACTTTACATGTTCATTCTCCTCACACCATCTGCTTACCATATTTACTGTTAGTTGCATTGCTTCCTACTACACTGAGAAAATAAAAGAAAGCAGATGAAATCTATTTAGATTCCACATCCAAATCTATTTACCATCATCTATTTCCATACACTGTACGTTGTCACTGTCATTATAGGTGAATCATTCCAAAATCTTCACTTGTACAATAAATCTCATTCCTTTTCTCCTAGTATAACTCATAATCCCACAAAATTTCCCCCTCTCTTTCCTGTATCATTCCAATCACTAGGCAAGCACACTACAATTTCTCCCACTTTATATTAGTCTGGGTTTTCCAGAGAAGTAGAGCCAATAGGATATCTGTATCTGTACCATTTATATATCTATATCTATCAATGTATTATAAGGAATTGACTTATGCAGTTATGGAGGCCAAGAAGTCCCAAGATTGGTAACTGGCAAGCTAATGACCTGGGAGTACCAATGATATAAGTGCCATTATGAATCCAAAGGCAGGATAAGACCAATGCTCCAGTTCAAAGACAGGAAGAGAAATCACATTCTCCCTTGCTTGGCTTTTTTGGTCTATTCGAGTCTTCGATATATGGGATGAGGTCTGCCCACATTGGGGAAGGCAATCTGTTTTACTAAGTCTACTAAATGCAATGTTAATCTTCTGGAGAAACCCCATTATAGACACACCCACAATAAGATTTAGCCAGATCTCTGAGCACTTCATGGCCCAGTCAAACTGACACAAAATTAATCATCATAAACTTTAAATTTCTAAAATAACATTTTTATGACCTGCCAGCAACAGATCCATCCATCTACTGTCCTTTACAACAACCTCTCAAAAAAGTTACTCAACCTCCCCCCCACTGTACTCTGAATGTCACCACAATCAAGCTTTCACTCCTGCTTCTCCATCAGAGCTGCCTTTATCAAGATTGGTAATGACATTTACCTTGCTATATCCAGTTGTTAGTTCACAGCTTCACTTTAAATCACTGATCAGGAGCCTCAAGTAAAGCTGATCACACTCTCCTCCTTAATATATTTTCTTCACTTCCTTCCTACCTCACCTCAGCTTATTTTACTGGGTTCTTATTGACTTCAATTCTTGAGTCCTGTTCTCAGCTCTTGGTTCTAGTCTTTTTCTCTGCTTAAACTTACTACTTTGGTGATCTTTATCCAATCATGGTTATAAACTGATATGTGGAGGCCTTTCACGTGGATGTTTCCAATCCAGACCTCTCTCTGGACTCTGAAACACATATATGGTATATGCAAGTATCTACTTGATACTTTGTCTTAGCAATCTAATAGACATCTATCTCAAAGTTAAGTCCAAAAATCTGCTCTTGACTTCCTCCCACCCAAAACTGATCTGCCTGAAGTCTGCGCTTTCTAAACTGAAGACAAGGCTCTCCTTTGAGTTTTCAGAACAAGAACTTAAAATTATTTATGATTTTTTTCTTTTCCTTACTCTCAAGATTCAAACTGTCCAGAAACCCAGCTGGGCCTAACCTCAGAATATATTGAGTCTTACTGCTGCTCATCAGCTTCAACACCGCATTCTACTGTATATCTTACCTGAGGTACTGAAGTAGCTTCTGTTTTTCATTTCCTCTCTCCCCCACGACTATAATACATTCTTAGTATAGAAGCCAGAGTAATACCTTTACGAAAGCAGTATTACTCCTCTACTCAAGCCCTCTCAGTGGTTCCCCACCTAAACTTTAAGAGCCAAAGTTATGTTAAAAAGACTGAAAAATCCTAATGGTGTGTGTTCTTTAACTTCTCCTACTACGTTCCCCCTTTACACATAGCTCCATTGCCCATGCTTCCTCCATGTTCCACAAACATGGCAGGCATGCTTTTGTCATACGGCCTTTTGAACGGATCTCCCTTCTGTCTGGAACGCTTTATCTCAAGATGTCAATATGGCTTACCTTCTACGACAGCATTTAGATATAGATGATCCATATGTGGATAATGGAGAACTATGGCCAAAACATTACCAAATACAGTAACATACAAACACCCACAACGCACAAATCCAAGAAACTCTATGAACCACGTGCCACACAAATACAAAAGAAAACCACACCGAGGCCCATCATAACCAAACTGATGATAAACCAAAATGAAAAGAAAAATTTTAAAATAGCTAGACAAAAATTACACATTCTATTCAGGGGAAAATCCGTGAATAGAAGTTGGCTTCTTTCTAACAAAATAAAACTTCAGTTTTATCCCCATGGAATCGTATCCTTAAATTCTGAAACAAACAACAATAATGACAAAAATACCAAGGACCACCAGTACTGTATCCAGTAAAAATATCCTTTAGATACAAAAGGAAAAATAAAGAAGTTTTCAGATTAAAATGGAGAAAATGTATTTCTAGTAGTTCTGTATTAAAAGAAAAGCTAAAAAAATTCTTTTGGCTAAGGGGAATTGAAACCAGATAAATCCTTTGTTCTATAAGAAAGAATATAGAAAACTAGAAATGGTAAATATAAGAGAATACAAAAGGCTATTTTATCACGACTTCCTTGAAAGTCATGTAATTGAATGAATATAACAGCACTGTTGTAAGGTTTATACTATAAATAAGTAGCTGGAATATATATGACAATATCAGTGACCAGATAAAAGAAACTTTGCTATTACAAAGCTATTACATTTATATAAAGTACAATGTTAATTCTAAAATAAAGAATGCATATCACAATCCTTAGGACAACCACTAAAAGTAATGTAAATAGTTAATAGCTGAAAGAGTAATAGAGGACTGAATTAGAAATGAGTAACTATGAGATCTCTAGGAACTCCCCAATTATTTTGAAATTTGACACACTACTAGGTAACTCACAGCTCAAAAACAAATTGCAAGAAAATTAGAAAATATTTCAAGAGAATGATAATGAAAATACACCAGAAAAAAATCTTGCGTAAATTTAAAGTTGTGATAAGGGGAAATTTGTAGCTTTAGATGTTTATATTAAAGAAGAATAGTCTAAAATCTATTCTCGACTTTTTCCCTTAAAAGGCTGGAAAAGAAGTGCCACTTAGACTTAAATTAAATAGGACAAAGAAAATAATGGCAAATATCAGTAATATAGTGTGAGAAAAAAGAAAAAATTAACAAAGTCAAAGTTTGGTTCCCTGAAAAGATTAATGAAATTGATAAGTAATTGCAAGATTGATCAAGAAAAGAGAGAGAGAGAGAGAAGAAGAAGGAGGAAGGAGACAGAGTCAGGCAGAAATATTAAAGCAAATTGGCAGAAACATAAAATAATTGCTGAGGGGTGTGTGGGAACTTTTTGTACTATTCTTGCAAATTTGAGAGCATATCACAAATTTTAAAATTCAAAAAGCCCCTGCATGTTACTTGAAATCAGAGTAATAGGTGAATCCTCCAAGATGAACTTTTCTCCCTCATTATTGCTGACGCTGGCTCACAACAGGCTCCACCGGCTGTTGGTGGGAGCATTTAGACCACGGAAATCAACAATGCCATCCATGAACTGGGCTTTGATTTCCTGTTCTGCTGGTTGGGTAGACTTAAGAAAACCACCAAGGAAATGTGAATAATGCAGATTAAACTTAAAAGTATGTCAGTTATGTAGCTTTTATATCTTGAATAGTACAAAAACAAAGAAAGAAACACTCTTCCAGTATTCAAAAGCTAGTATGAGATTCAGTAAAAGAGTCGATGGAAGCATTGACCAACGAGTGAATTTCTGATATGTGTCTTTTCTATCTCATTTTCTTATTCATTAATATAAATGAAAATGTAAAACAGCATTGATGTCAGAATCACATTTATCCATCAGTGCCAATCATAGATTGGCTATGGATAGAGAGTTCAACAAAACTCCAAGAGAATATTCTGTGAGACATATTTTGCCATGTGGAATTGACAATAGAGTATTTTATGGTTTACTATTTATAAATTTTGTGCTACACCTCTTTTACATAGGTAAAAATTATAATGATGTTATGTACATATGTGAATTTATCTCTAACTATAATTACATATGTGTGAATATATATGCGTACATTTATTTTTCCGCGGAGCTGATGGTTAAACATCTAGGATCACATCCCGGAACTGTGAGCACATCCCTTAACTCTGAAAATTTCCTGGACACAGTTTCACATCTGAACTTTAATATGACTAAGAACTACCTCATAAGTTCAACATGAGAATTATTGGTATAACCTCAAAACTGCCCAAGCTAGTACCCAGTAGAAACCGGCAACTGCTATGACAAAGGTATAATCACTTCTACTGATACTCTTGCTACTGCCACGTGACCGTGGCTGATCCCTGCTGCTCCCGTCCCCTCTGGCTCTTCCCCGCTGTGTCCACGTGTCTTAGGGAAGCTTTTCTGAAATATATCTGCCCCATATATCAACCCCTCAAGTATTTTTTCTTTCTGTTTTGGTTTAACCTCAAAGTAAGAAGCAAAGTCTGGTTTCTTTCTAGGCCTTAATGTTCTCATCAGTGAGCGAGGGGTGACATGGTGGCGTCCGCGTCCCTTTGTGAATGAATGAATGAAGGCCATGGGTTTGCTAATGTTGAAGCACCTTGCATTCCTCGAATAGGTCTGTTTAGGCAATGAATCTTAGACACTGATGGATTCACGTTGCTATACACTGGTTTTCTTTAAGGACTAGAACGGGTACAGCCTGTGCCTATCTGACCAATGTGCATAACGAGATAAATGTGAAATTTTGACTACCAGTGACCAGTGACTGGGAATAAAATCCCGACCTCCTGATTTAGCAGCTGTGACTGATGCAAATTGGAATCTCTGAGTTTCAATTTTCTCATCTTTATGCAGAACTATTACAAGTCGCTGCGTAGAAATTTTTAAAGGCTGAAGTGTGAGAAGATATATAAAGCCTGCCAGGGCCTCTGATTCCCGTTCTGTGAGCTGACAGCTAAGAGCAGCAAAGTACGCACACTTGCCTGCGAGCGGGCGGGCGGCCTTTCTCCTGAAAAGGCCAGGGGAGGTCCAGCTGGGTGTCCGTGAACAGCCAGGGTGATGTGTATATCACACGCAATGACACAGTCCTGGACCACCACTACTCTACTAACAGCAGCCGCTAGTGAGTGACTCTCCTGTCTGGGTACCTTTCCAGAGGCTGTCTTCCTCACAACGCGGCTGTTTCCTCCAAACAGGTGCCCTTGTCAAACCTCTCCCAGGACCCCTGATCTCTAACTACGCCGTGGCCAGTGTAGCCCCCTTACATATAATCTCTGAAACATATTTGCAGTTGAATCGTTATGCCATTTCCTTCTTTGAATTTCTTTCTAGGACACATGGAAAGGAGGAAGGCCACTGTTTGCACAGCCGAACATCCTCCGTGTCCAGAAATTTCCTTTGGCAGGCGACGTAGTAGGTTTCTAAGGATGATGAGAATACATATTACGCTCTGAATTGTGAAAGCGGCTACCAGCACTATCCCTGGCACAAACCAGGTTTTAAATAAACACTAAATAAATGAATGAATGAATAAAAGAATAAGAATTCAGTTAAAAATAGGGGTGCCTGGGTGGCTCAGTGGGTTAAGCCTCTGCCTTCCGCTCAGGTCATGATCTCAGGGTCCTGGGATCGAGCCCCACATCGGGCTCTCTCCTCAGCGGGGAGCCTGCTTCCCCCTCTCTCTCTGCCTGCCTCTCTGCCTGCTTGTGATCTCTCTCTTTCTCTCTCTCTGTGTCAAATAAATAAATAAGATCTTTTAAAAAAGAATTTGATTAAAAATAAAAGAAGTTACTTATTCGGAAAATATTCTAACACTTTAGAGAATTGGGAAAAGTGTTTTAAATAGGAAATACATCTCATCTATCTATCCACTCATTGGTTCAATAAATATTGATTGAGGTTTCACTGTGCAAATCACCATGAATACTGTGCTCACTAGGACATGCTGGCCCACAGTGAAACTGCAGACTGCTGGGGAAATAAATATTGAACACAGTTCCATGATTATTGCCAGTCATGAAGAAGTATAGTTATGTAAGTCTATAATAGGGAATAGAAAACAAAAATTTCATGTATTATCTATAAAATTAATCTACATTTGTATTGTTAATGTTCAAGGACAATAATCAAATATATATATCATGATCAGGTTCTGAATGTTGGATTGATCCAAATTATAGTTCAAGGTCCAATGTTAAATAAGCTTATTATAAATTCATCAACTGTAAAATCAAGGGATCATATGCTCTATTGGAGGATAGCAGTGAGAGCACTTCCTACCCTTCTAAAATAATCCTCGGAGCACACACCACAGGGAAAAGGATCTCAGAAGGCAGAATAAACCTCCTGAAGCAAGGGTTTGCCAAGGCCCAGCTCTCTCCTCAGAAAAGGAAACGGAAAAGTACAGAGAACACAAAATCCATAGGAATATTCCAGGGCACACATACACATATTCCCATATACTCAGCATATGGCACCTCTCACATGGATCCCTCAAATCAAAATTTTAAAGCCCCAAAGTAACATCAACAAAAAACAAAAATAAAAACAAAAAAATCTCACCACCCATGACCGCTACATTGCTAAATTCACTACTCAGAATTTTTCCCCCAAACTTATTAGTTATTGACCCGATATTGTATAAGACTAAACCTCAACAGAAATTCATCGCCAATCGAATTGCTCGGCCGTTTTCAACAATTTGGTCTGCTCCTCCTTCTTCGAACGTTCCCGTTTCTTTCACCGAGCAATGACCTCTTGGCTCTATTCCTAACTCTACTCAGCGCCCAGCCCCCATCAACCCAACGGCTGCAGTCCTTCAAGGTTACACTGTAAGTGTCCTTCTCATTCTACTCATCTAACTCCACAGCTCCAGTTATCAATCTAGCCAACTGGGGACCAGACACTACTGTCATCCAAATTTACACTTTTAGCCTCCAGATAATTTCTCTGAGTACTTCCTCTTCTTTTTTTTTTCTTTAAGGTTTTAATTATTTAACAGAGAGACAGAACACAAAGAGGAGGAGGAGCAGAGGGAGAGGGAGAAGTAGGCTCCCCGCTGAGCAGAAAGCCCAACGCAGGTCTCGATCCCAGGACCCCGGGATCATGACCCGAGTCGAAGGAGGACACCTAACCAACTGAGCCCCCCAGACACCCCAATTTCTCTGAGTTCTAAACCTGTAAATGGAACTGGTACATAGAACTATAGAGTTCCACTTGGATATCTCAGTGGCACCTCAAAATTAACATGCCCCCACTCAAATTCCTGCTTTCTCCCCACCAAAACAAAACCACACGAATGAATGAACACAGCAAATCCCTCTTCACAAAAGTATCTACATGGTTTTCTTCCAGTGTTTCACATCTCAACACAATGATCACCCACATTCTAGTTTAAATTAGCATAAATTCTAGTATAAACTAGAAACTTAAAATAATATTTTCCTTACTCCTATATTAATTAATTCTTTAGACTTCAATTCCTACATACCTCTCAAATGCATATACTTTTCTGCATACCATTTCTCACAACTTTAGTGTTGACCTCCATTTTCCCAAGGCTTGATTGTTTAATTACCTAATGACTGGTCTCTTTATGTCCACTCTTACTCCAATCCAATCCTATCTTCCTACTGCCATAAAGGTAATATTTTGAAAGCTAAAATTTCATCACCATTTTCTTCCTTGCTTAGAAATTCTTAATGGCTTTGCAGCCTACTGAGAATAAAAATACGTACCTTCGTATACCATGCGATGCCTTCCATGGTTTCGTCCCTCCCTGCAGCTCTGGCTTTGCCTCACACCATCTACCTGCTTTGCATTACAGCTCCGCCGACATTTTCTCAGTCCCTCAAAATGTCTTGCTCTCTCTTATCACAGGGCTTTTGCTAAAACTCTTCCCTCAGCCTATGATACTCTGTTATTCTCCAACTTTGAAGAACACCTGTCATTCAGGTCGAATTTCATTTTCTCAGGGAATAATTCCCAACCGCCGCAGACCAATCAAGGATCTCCGCTATGGACTCTGGTAAGCCAGTTTGTCAGGGCTGCTCCATCGCACTAAGCATTGTTCTGTATCAAACAGCAATTTGTGTAACATTCCCACTCTGTGACAGGAGGCACCATGACTATTTTTGTCACAATTACATGCCTAGAGTCTAGCACAGGACCTGTCACATAATACTGATGCTTAAACCATTTCCATGGTATGAAAAACCAAATTAATGATGAGAATTAATTTTATTTAAAGTAATAATTAAATGCCTTTTTAAAAGTTGTATACCTTTGATCTCCATGGATACATCATATCAAGTAAAACTGACTCACAAAATGCTGATTTTCTTACCCAGGTGCATCTTGGTAATGTTTCTGAATGATTGGTTAGCCGCACAGCAAGAGTGATATAGAACTTTTTATTGCACTTCTCTATTTTCATAATACAAAATTCTGGCTCTTATTTATCTATGACTTGAAACATACAGTTGGCATATATCTGTACACACACATGTATATGCAATATACATACATATATAATATGTATATATGTATATGTATTTTTTATCATAATATATAATGATAAAATATTTCAGGGGCTGGGCCCTCCCCATAGTCCACTGTGAGATTTAGATTGAGAGTGGTCTTTTCTAAATTTAGGAAGAGGTATTTTTGACATCTTAATACTACTAAGCTCAAAAGTGGTAGTACTTCATATTTGACTTAATGTGACTAGAGAGGAGGAATGGGAATTCTCTGGGCAATGCTTGACTGTGCCTTTGTGAAAGTATCTGATTTTAATTTCAGTTGGTAAAACTTGAACACTGTCGGTGATTTACCAGCCACCATGTTGGGGACACATTGAAAAAAAAGAGATCGTTTTCAGTGGTTTATATAATTTATGGTAGTTACTGCCACCTTTCAGCTATTAGCAAGCCCTGAGAAAAATTACAGTCACTGATAAAGAATCTTCATCTTCAAGGCTGTGTAGTCAATATACTACCATGGTCAATTCTTTGGAAATCAATGTATAAATTCAATGTATGTGTATGTCTATTAAGGTATAAATGTGATTTTAATTATCACACAAAATAGCAAAATTAATTTTATAATTTTATTTTAAAATGTTTTTAGGTGTTTGTTGACTCTAAGATTGTTAATCATAAAATTCTCAGCTGAACGTGTCCTATAATATAATAAATTATGTGTCACTTTACTGCTAGTATCATGAAATCAAAATGTATATGACACTCTTTATTTTTAAAAAAACTATAAAAACAATTACATGGGAAGAAACACTAAGACCAGACTCTGACTACTTCCAAATGAGAAAATGACAAATGCACATTTAGCTTACAGACGAAAGCCTTCTCTTCACTCATTCAACAAATAAGTCTGCCAGATACTGCCCCAGTAGCTAAGATAGTTCCTGTGAATTAGATCCCAGGGTTTATCTATCTACTCGTCCCAAGGATATATCTTAAACATCTCTCGCATTCCCCCACTTCTCAGTTCCCGGTAACCACCGTTCTACTAGCTGTTTTTTGGAGTTCATTTCTTTTTAGATTCCCCATATGATACATCATGTAGTATTTTTCTTTCTCTGTCTGACTTATCTCACTGAGCATAATGTTCTCAAGGTCTGACGACGCTGTTGCAAATGGTAGGATTTCCCTTTTGTCTCATGGCTGAGTAGGATTCCATTGTCTGTGTATGTACACACCACATCTTCTTTATACCTTCATCCATTGACAGACGCTAGGTAGTTCCCATTATCTAGGCTTTTGTGAATAATGCTGCATATTAAACTTGCTAAGAGACCAGATCTTAGTTGTTCCTACCACTAGAAGAAATAATAATTGGGGGACCTGGGTGGCTCAGTTGGTCAAGTGGCTGACTCTTGATCTGGCTCAGGTCATGATCTCAGGGTCATGAAATCGAACCCTGAGTCAGGCTTCAATCTGCTTGAGTTTCTCTCCTTCTCCTCTGCCCATTCCCCTGTTCATGCTCTGTTTCTTGAAAATAAACAAATAATATCATTTTAAGAAAAGAAATAATAATTACGTGGCACCACAGAGGTGTTAGGAATGCTACAGTGGCAGTCATACTGCAGTATAAATGCATCAGAGCAGGGTGTTGTACCTCTGAAACTTATATGATGTTATATGCCATTCAATTGTAGCTCAATAAAAATAAAAAAATGACACTTGTAAAAAAAGAAGTTTCTAAGAGTGAAAAAAAATTCTAACCTCGGAGAGCTTAATCTAGTTCTCTCTCTAATATCAGTCTCCATTTTGGTAAATTCAATCATATAGAGATTTATTTTTTACCTTTAGTCATTGAGCTTGTATTATGATTATTATTATACCCAAATAATATTTGAGCCCAAATAATATTTGAGGTTCATGTTAGTTATTTCATAGCATATACACTAAATAGACAAAATAAATATTTGATTTATTGATAGTTGCTTTGCCATTTTTTTCAAGTATTTTTAAAAATCTATTTCATATGTACCTAAAATAAAAGATAAAATAAGGGCACCTGGGTGGCTCCGTGGGTTAAGACTGTGCCTTTGGCTCAGGTCATGGTCTCGGGGTCCTGGGACCGGGCCTGGCATCGGGCGCTCTGCTCAATGGGGAGCCTGCTTCCCCCTCTCTTCCTACTTGTGATCTCTCTCTCTGCCAAATAAATAAATAAAATCTTAAAAACACACACACATAAAACAGATATTAGGCTTCGGAGAGAAATTGGTCTTTTCATTCCTTGCAGTAGAATGAACTACTGTAGGTCGTTTAGGAAAGCGCACGTTGTCCTCTGGTCCTCGGAACTGCCTCTGTGCTCGGGTCGCAGCCAGCGGTGGGCAGGCGCGGGCTGGGCGGTGGCGAGGGACGGGGCGCGCTCGGGGCTGCAGAAGTGCTGTCCCCGGCGGCTGCGCGTTCACCGCGACCGGCTCGGGCAGACTCACACTTCCAGCAACGAGGGTGTCTGCTCCTCGTGCGCGCTGCTGGCGCGGATTTGGGGGCGCAGCTGTCCTCCCGCACAGACTGCGTCCGTCTGTGCTCACCGCGAGTTCTGCACCCAGACGCGCCGAGTGTGCGTGCGGGCCCGCGTGGCTCCCGCGCCGCTGCTGCGGACGGCGATGCCCGGGGACGGGGCGGCCGCTGCTGCGGACGGCGATGCCCGGGGACGGGGCGGCCGCTGCTGCGGACGGCGATGCCCGGGGACGGAGCGGCCTCGACCCGACCCTCTCCGTGCCCTGCGGCTCTCGGTGGCGCGGGTGCCCCTCGCTCTGACCAGCCGTCCCGGGGCTCTGCCTAGGGCCGGGGCGCATTACCTGCACCTACACTCCCAGCGCGGACTGAGCGTCTGGCTTCCTCCGAGGCACTTTGGAAAGGGCCAGGCGCGCCGCTTCCCTCTGTAGCGCTCTGGCCCGGCCGAGAAGAGCCCCAACGCGGAGACGCGGGCCCGACGGTCGCCGACGCAGACCCGCGCTGCCCGCGCTGCCCACCGCGTCTTCTCAGGCGCTCGGTTGCCGAGGCTCCCGCTGCGGCCGTCGGGGCGGGCGGCGTCGCTTGCGGGCAGGTTTGCAGAAGGTCCACCCAGCGTGCACCCGCCTCACGCCGCAGCCAACGCAAACCGAAGTCTGCACCCCGTGGGCAAGTCCCGGGCTCCCTGGGCCGCGGAGGGGTGCTCGGTCGGGCCAGTTCTCACTTGCAAGTGTTTCCTGCCTGCGGACTGCAGATTTCAGCCGTCTTCTTAGTCTTCAGCGACCGCTGGATAGCTCACCGGACGGTCGTTCCCTCGGGAAATGCTCGATGAAGTAATCGCATGTCTTGCTGTGCTTTTCTAAGTCATTAGTAAGCACCGAAATACTTTCTCTGTGGCTTTGATTAAATTGCTAGAAAGGACGACCGCAGACCTGATTTCTCTCCACTTGTTTCATTTCCTTATATACAGTATATTGGCTAAGTTACAGCTCATTTCTCTTGATCTAATAATATCAAATATTGAACAACTTTAAAAATGTAGAAAACACATTTTAATATTCTCATTGTATAGGTGTTAAAGATCTACCTAAAGATCTGCATAAAAAAAATCACTGTGGTAGACAGAATTCTAAGATGGTTCCCAAAATATCTTGTCCTAATCTTTGAAACTGTGAACAAAGTAGACATTACTCCTATGATTCAATTACGTTATACAACATGATTAAATATAAGAAAGACAGATTATTCAGTGACAATTCTAATCACTAGAATCCTTTAAAAGCTGAGTTTTCTGAGTCTTGTGACCGAAGAGGAAGTCAGAAATTCAAAACACAAGGAAGACCTCACACACCATTGCCAGCTTGAAGACAGAAGAGGCCACTTGGCACAGAACATACCGGTGACCTCCAGGAGCTGAGAGCAGCTGTCGCCTGATAGCAAGGAATGAAGACCTCAGGCCTGCATCTTCAAGGAACAAGAGAACAAACTTGGAAGTAATACCTTCTTGGAGCTTGCAGAGGAGAACTCAACCACACAGTGTCTTGATCTCAGCCTTGTGATACCCTGAGCAGAGAATACAGGTACACCTGTATATACCAGACTTCTATCCCTCCAGTAAAACTAAACTGGTAAAGGGACACTGTTCTAAGTCATTATGTTTGTGGTCATTGTTACACAGAAATAGAAAATAGGTGCCTGAGTGGCTCAGTGGGTTAAGCATCTGCCTTCGGCTCAGGTCATGATCCCAGGGTCCTGGGATAGAGTCCCGAATCAGGCCCTATGCTCTGTGGGGATCCCACTTCTCCTCCTGCCATTCTCTCTCTCATGAATAAATAGATAAAAATCTTTAAAAAAAAAATAGAAAGCTGGGGGAGGAGTCAAGATGGCGGAGAGGTAGCAGGCTGAGACGACATCAGGCAGCAGGAGAGCAGCTGGATCGCCTATCAAACCATTCCGAACACCGAACAGGAGATCGAAGAGAAGAAGAGCAACAATTCTAGGAACAGAAAATCGACCCCTTTCTGAAAGGTAGGACCAGCGGAGAAGTGAATCCAACCCCACGGGAAGATAGACCGCGGGGGGAGGGGCGGCTCCCGGCAAGCGGCGGAGCAACGGACACGAAATCAGGACTTTTAAAAGTCTGCTCCATGGAGGGACATCGCGCCAGAGGCTAGCCGGGATGAAGACCTCACGGGGACAACGTGGACTCAGGTCCCGCGGGGTCACAGAAGGATCGGGGTGTCTGAGTGTCGCAGAGCTCACGGGTATGAGAGCGGGGAAGCCGCTGCGGGGACAGAGCCGAGGAGTGAGCGCTCAACTCGGGGTTTCCTAGAGCCGTGGTCTGGGACACGGGCCGGTGCTCTGTGCGAGGGTCCCCACAAGAGCCGGGGAGACTCCGACCCGGGAGAGCTCAGGGATCTGCGGGGTTCGGAGACTCCAGGTGGGACTCTGGGCCAGAGACAGAGACGCTTGGTCACAGGCTGGGTGAGCTCGGAGCTCCCAGAAGCCGGTGACACGGGCCTGATGACGCATGATCTTCTCCGAGCGCAAACGGGGGCTGGGGAGACCGGAGGGATTGAACGCTTTTCTCTGAAGGCGCCCTGAAGACTGGGGCCCCGAGCTCTCGGCTCCTCCGAACCGGAGACTGGGCGGCCGCCATTGTCAGTCCCGGCCTCCGGACTCTACGGAAAGCGTTCAGGGAACAAAAGCCCCCGAAAGCGAACCTGAGAGGATGACTCAGCCCGGCCCCTGGTAAGGGCGGTGCAACTCCGCCTGGGGCAGAGACACTTGAGAATCACTACAACAGGCCCCGCCCCCAGAAGATCAAAGAAATCCAGCCAAGACCAAGTTCACTTACCAAGGAGAACAGCGGATTCTTATCTGGACAAAATGACAAGGCGGAAAAACTCACCACAAAAAAAAGAACAGGAGGCAGGACTGAAGGCTAGGGACCTAATCAATACAGACATTGGTAATATGTCAGATCTGGAATTCAGGACAACGATTCTCAAGGTTCTAGCCAGGCTCGAAAAAGGCATGGGAGATATTAGAGAAACCCTGTCGGGAGAAATAAAAACCCTTTCTGGAGAAATAAAAGAACTAAAATCTAATCAAGTTGAAATAAAAAAAGCTATTAATGAGGTGCAATCAAAAATGGAAGCTCTTACTTCTAGGATAAATGAGGCAGAAGAAAGAATTAGTGATACAGAAGACCAACTGACAGAAAATAAAGAAGCTGAGCAAAAGAGAGACAAACAACTACTGGACCACGAGGGGAGAATTCGAGAGATAAGTGATACCATAAGACGAAACAACATTAGCATAATCGGGATTCCAGAAGAAGAAGAAAGAGAAAGAGGAGCAGAAGGTATACGGGAGAGGATTATTGTAGAGAATTTCCCTAATATAGCAAAGGGAACAAGCATCAAAATCCAGGAGGTGCAGAGAACACCCCTCAAAATCAATAGGAATTGGTCCACACCCCGCCATCTAATAGTGAAATTTACAAGTCTTAGCGACAAAGAGAAAATCCTGAAAGCAGCACGGGACAAGAAGTCTGTAACATACAATGGTAAAAATATTAGATTGGCAGCACACTTATCTACAGAGACCTGGCAGGCCAGAAAGAACTAGCATGATATATTCAGAACACTAAACGAGAAAAACATGCAGCCAAGAATACTTTTTCCAGCTAGGTTATCATTGAAAATAGAAGGAGAGATAAAAAGCTTCCAGGACAAACAAAAACTGAAAGAATTTGTAAACACCAAACCAGCTCTACAGGAAATATTGAAAGGGGTCCTCTAAGCAAAGAGAGACCCTAAAAGTATTTTCAGAAAGGAACAGAGACAATATACTGTAACAATCACCTTACAGGCAATACAATGGCACTAAATTCATACCTCTCAATAGTTACCCTAAACGTAAATGGGCAAAATGCCCCAATCAAAAGATACAGGGTTTCAGAATGGATAAAAAAACAAAACCCATCCATATGCTGCCTACAAGAAACTCATTTTCGACCTGAAGACACCTCCAGATTGAAAGTGAGGGGGTGGAAAACAATTTACCATGCTAATGGACATCAGAAGAAAGCTGGGGTGGCAATCCTTATATCAGATCAATTATATTTTAAGCCAAGACTATAATAAGAGATGAGGAAGGACACTATATCATATTCAAAGGGTCTGTCCAACAAGAAGATCTAACAATTTTAAATATCTATGCCCCTAACATGGGAGCAGCCAACTATATAAACCAATTAATAACAAAATCAAAGAAACACATTGACAAGAATACAATAATAGTTGGAGACTTTAATACACCCCTCACTGAAATGGACAGATCATCCAAGCAAAAGATCAACAAGGAAATAAAGGTCTTAAATGACACACTGGACCAGATGGACATCACAGATATATTCAGAACATTCTACCCCAAAGCAACAGAATACACGTTCTTCTCTAGTGCCCATGGAACATTCTCCAGAATAGATCACATCCTGGGTCATAAATCAGGTCTCAACAGGTATCAAAAGATTGGGATCATTCCCTGCATATTTTCAGACCACAATGCTCTGAAGCTAGAACTCAATCACAAGAGGAAATTTGGAAAGAGCACAAATACATGGAGACTCAACAGCATCCTTCTAAAGAATGAATGGGCCAACCAGGAAATCAAAGAAGAATTGAAAAAAACCATGGAAACAAATGATAATGAAAATACAATGGTCCAAAATCTGTGGGACACAGCAAAGGCAGTCCTGAGAGGAAAATATATAGCGATACAAGCCTATCTCAAGAAACAGGAAAGGTCTCAAATACACAATCTAACCCTACACCTAAAGGAGCTTGAGAAAGAACAACAAAGAAAGCCTAAATCCAGCAGGAGAAGAGAAATAATAAAGATCAAAGCAGAAATCAATGAAATAGAAAACAAAAAAACAATAGAACAAATCAATGAAACTAGGAGCTGGTTCTTTGAAAGAATTAATAAGATTGATAAACCCCTGGCCAGACTTATCAAAAAGAAAAGAGAAAAGGCCCAAATAAATAAAATCATGAATGAAAGAGGAGAGATCACAATCAACACCAAAGAAATACAAACAATCATAAGAATATATTATGAGCAACTCTATGCCAACAAATTTGACAATCTGGAAGAAATGGATGCTTTCCTAGAGACATATAAACTGCCAAAACTGAACCAGGAAGAAATAGAAAACCTGAATAGGCCCATAAC
>ML108717.1:50035-75597 GCA_003697995.1 Taxidea taxus jeffersonii | reverse complement strand
CCTTTAGGTACAAAATATTGGCTACATAGACATCAGTATGTACAGTAAAAGGTATGCTGTTTTCCAGGATAGAGATGTAAGATAGGATCCTTTATAATTCACCAGCCCTATGTAAGAGTATGTACTTTTGCTCAGGTCCATGGTAGTATATCACAATATAAAAGATATCTCATTTGTGATTATGAAAAATAGAGCAGGATGCTGGATCAAGGGCAGAAGTATCTCCTCTAACCCTTTTTCTGGTGAAGATCATGCTTTCGGAAGAGAAAGCTACATGGAAAGCCAATATTGAAGGCCAGACTTTCATAATTTGCAGTCTTGGTTTATGGGGTAAGACTCATGGGCAAAGGGTACAGCACAGATTGCAAAAACAAGAAAACTCTTTTGGGCAGGACATTGGAAGTGTTTAACTGAAATTTTAGAAGGAAAGAGAATAAACAGCTAATAAGAAAAACTAAAAGTCTGACATAGAGTAACTGCCATTAGAAGTTTTTAACTGAAATTTTAGAAGGAAAGAGAAGAAAACAGCTAATAGGAAGAACTAAAAGTCTGACATAGAGTAACTGCCATTAGAGGGTTTTGTGTCATTTTGCAGAAATTAACAAGGATCTAGACAGGAGGAAATGATGTACTGATGTCTATATATCTGTGCTACAATATATCACAAAAATATCTTAAACATTTTAATACTATCACAAGTATCAAAATTTGGTAGATAGTATGTTGCATATGCTTCTGACATGGAAATAAAAACTATCGAATCAAACAGTGATGTACAGAGGGAAAGAATTGTATGTATGAAGAAACCAACTTGTAGTGGGAGCACAGGAGAGAGAAGATAGCTGAAGTTAAAAGGAGAAAGAAGTGGGAATGTACATATCCACATGTTCTATAAAATATGCATGGAGAAAAAGCTGCTTTTTTTTTCTCAAAGTGAGGCCTATAATATTCTTTTATTATTCACAAATTACAAATCTCACAAAACAAACTGAGGGTTGCCGGGGGAGGTGGGTAGGGAGAGGGTGGTGGGGTTATGGACATTGGGGAGGGTATGTGCTATGGTGAGTGCTGTGAAGTGTGTAAGCCTGACGATTCACAGACCTGTAGCCCTGGGGCTAATAATACATAATATGTTAATAAAAAAAGTAAAAATTATTTTTTAAAAAGTTGCTTTTTTAATGGTACTTCATGAAGTTGTATTATGAAATATTCTTTTTTTTAAAGATTTTATTATTTGACAGAGAGAGAGATCACAGGTAGGCAGAAAGGCAGGCAGAGAGAGGGGGAAGCAGTCTCCCCACTGAGCAGAGAGCCCAATATGGGCCTCAATCCCAGGACCCGGAGACCAGGACTGAGCTGAAGGCAGAGGCTTAACCCACTGAGCCACCAGGCACCCATGAAATATTCTTAATTTATTATCAGTTAGCTACTCTCTCAGAAAATAAGACAGAACTGGCTTAACTTCAACTTTTTGGGTGTTTTCTAGCCAAGGTTCTTTAGGTATTAAGAAAAAGAGGCACATTCAAACCAGTTCAATAAATGTTGGATTTTATTTTAGGGATAGAGAGACTCAAAGAGCAGGGACTAAAAAATGGTTAAGTATTGCAGGAACTAGAAAACTGGGATGAGTGTTCCATTTTCTTCTCTTTGCAGATTGACTTTGTTCTGTCCCCAAAATAGTGATTACCTGTTATGAATAGGGTGAGAGCAATATGACCTTTCATTTTGTCTCTACCCAGCTAACTGATCCAGTTTTACTGACTTGATTTCATCATCTCCAGAGACACATCTGATTAGGGCTAGTACATCTCTTCTTATCTTGTTAGTGCCATCTAGAATTGTATATCCACTTATTAAAAACAAGAAGTGAGTCATTAGTATTTTTGTGGTTCATAGTCCCTTAAAATTACTGATAAGTCTTATACATATATGTGCTCATTGTGTCTCAAGTAGTTCATGATATCAGATTGGTTCATTTTTCTTCCTGATGAACAATTCTCTTTAAATGAATATTTATTGGTAATAAACTCATAACCTTATGTACACTTGAAAATTTCTTTATTCAAGGACTTTTGGAGGGGAGGAATGAGCCTTTTATTTTTGAATTATAGCTGTCTCTGGGGTGTGTCAAGAACAATGAATGGTTTAAGACTTTACCCCATTTTCCAAGCAAACAGTTTAACCTATAAATACTGATAGAAGACACAAGAGACTCCTGTATGGAGTCAAATAACTCACTGTACCACAGATAACATGAGATTCATATTCACATTGGTTTTCTGTCCTCAACCCCTCATAGCCCATGGGAGTAAAGGAGAAGGGCTCAAGTGACTGCTGTGCACACCATAGGTCTGTGCCCCAGATGAACACTGAACTCAGGAAATCCCCGGTGTTATAAGGGTTTGGAGCTGGTAACCTGCCCAAACTTTTCCCTGGAGGGAAATGCTACCTGTATTACCCTGGTCAGGAAACAAACTGCAATCTTCCCTGGAGATTATACTATCTGTCTTTCAAGACTGTTTGGTACACAAGAATCCTTGAGAAGATAGCTCAGGACAAAAATGTCCAGTGTCTCTACATGGTATATAGAAACTGAAGAGATCCATGGAAAATTGTCTCCCAAGATTATGGTTTCAATTGTTGATTATACTATTTTATTTTTATTCCCTTTCATATAATCCCTAGTATTTTTAATTTTAAGTAGCTTTAAGGATTTTTTTGTTTTGCTTTTGTTTTTGTTTTTTAGAGAGAGAGCATGTGTGAGTGCAAATAGGGGGTGGGGGGGAGGGACAGAGGGAGAGAGAGAGAACCTTAAGCAGGCAGTGCAGACCCTGATGCAGGGCTCAGTCTCCCAACCCTGAGATCATGACCTGAGCCTAAATCAAGAGTTGGACACTTAACAAAATGAACCACCCAGGCACCCCAGTAGCTTTAAATTTTTTTATTTTTAAACTTGATATTTTGCAATTTTAGTATGCTTAACGGGAGAATTGTTTTTATTTTTTCTACTCTTGATCTGAAAATACATGTCTTTCTTATGACAAGCTCTTCAATAGGCAAGCAGTAAAAGCCTGGACTAGATTCTCTTTTCATTTTCTCTTGTCTCAGTCTCTGTCTCTCTCTCTGGTGTGTGTGTGTGTGTGTGTGTGTGTGTGTGTGTGTGTGTGTGTGAATATATGCAGAAATTGAATAAATTTCAAGGGTGGAAACCACCAGGCCTTTATTGCTTGGTTATTGTCTCACTTGAAGCCAAAGCCATTCCTGACTATAATGCATTAGCCATTATAGAAACTCTCTGTGTTAAAAAGAAGCACCGCCTATTGGTACACCCTTAGTGAATATTTTGAAATTCTTTCCATTAGTGTTTTCTGCTGCTGTGTTGTTGGTCTTTCCTGAATGCTTGATTCTGTTTTAGGAATTAGGAGGTCATTAGATCGGGTGATGAGTGGTGGGGATACCTTGGCTCAGCCTAACTATTTTATTCCCATTACCAATCATATTAAAAACTAACACTTGGTTTTTACGTCAACCTTGTTCCTTTTTTAGCATTTTAACTCCAGCCCAATAATGTGCCATGTTTGCATGAGGGAAAGGAGAAGGAAAGCTCTGATAATCTTCATTAGAAGTAATATAATAGACTGACTCCGGTCCTAGACTCTTGGAAACATTTGCCCTTAAACAGTATTTGAGTAATTCTTCAAGAATGAGCAAGACATTTCAGGGGAAAAAAAATTAATGTTAGTTTTAACTAATGAAAGCCATTTGGTAGAGTCTAAGAGTAATTTGCTAAGTAGTAACCTAGAGACATCAAAGAAGTAATTTTCTTTATAAATTGCCTGAATTCCTCTCAAAAGGGTGTTCAGACACACTCTTTAAACTGAAGTAAAAGTAGTAGCTCTTACCCTTTCTTGGGTCATCTTTCAGAATGTCTTTAGAATTTGAACATTTCAGAAATAATCATATGCCTATTTGTAAAAATATTGTGTAAAACTCCAAGGTGGGGGCAGGCTGTACAAGTTCACTGCCATGTCTCACAGACTCAGTAGCCACTGGTTTTTCTTCCTTCCATCTTACAGATTAGTCATGTTGACTACTCAGTGATTATAATACCTCCTGAACTTATTTGACCCCCTACCTTTGCCACAATCTTTCAATAGTTACAAGTAACGGGGTTATTATTCTGATGAGCCAAGATCATTTGGTAAATGCACTGTTCATTGTGCATGACTTGAATAAGCCACAATAGAATACCTGCAGCAACAAAACTATGGTTACAGTTTCGGGTTGGCAAGAAGACTCATGAGACATAAATGGAGAGGCATTAATCTAATACTACAGTTAATTAGCTTTTTAGAAGTACACAAAACAGGAATTACAGAAAGTACAACATCTTCCTGTCATTAAGAGACCTGACAGGTACCCCAAACTGCAGCTTCTCTATCTTCTTATATATATGGGGTGTGTATGGCTGCCATTGTTGAAAACAAAAGAATTTGTAGATCTCCTTGACCTACAGAAGGCCATAGCCCCCCTGCCCACTTATAAGCCATTGGAGTCGAAGGCTTCCATGACAACTCATATCTCCTCTGACCCAGTAGTGACACATCATGAAGATATAAACAACATTCTTCATTGGTCCAAGTAGTGTTTCCAAGAAATATTTTTCTAGCAGCCCTGCCTTACCCCAGGCCTAGTATTAGCCCTTTATTCACACTGCCCTTTGACCTCTAGTAGATTCTGATGTTAGATGGGTACTAGTATGGAATAGTACCACAGTTTCAGGCTAATTTCATAGAAATTTACAATGCAGTGTGGATTATAAAATAAGAGATAATTATAGTAACATATAGGATGTAATCAGTAATATAGGAGGTGTCTAAATCAAATGCATCTGTTTGATGAGATTGATTGAGGAGACATCATTAAACCTTCATGAAGAAGATGGCATTTAAGTGGCAGTTCAGAAAAAAGGCTACATTTGCCCAATTTTTATTTATTTTTTTTTGTTTTTATCTATTTAATCTTTAAAGATTATTTATTTATTTATTTATTTATTTGAGAGAGAGAGTATGAGTGGGGGAGGAGCAGAGGGAGAGAGAGAAGCAGACTTCTAGCTGAGCATGGAGCCCACTGCAGGGCTTGATCCTATAACCCTGAGATCATGACCCGAGCCAAAACCAAGAGTCAGAAGTTTAACTGACTGAGCCACACAGGCACCCCTGCCTGATTTTTATCTTACAATGAGCAAATGTTTTGAGGAGATACAGCTTCTTTTTTTTTTTAATAATTTTTTTTTAGATTTTTATTTATTTATTTGACAGAGAGAGATCAGAAGTAGGCAGAGAGGCAGGCAGAGAGAGAGAGAGAGGGAAGCAGGCTCCCCGCTGAGCAGAGAGCCCGATGTGGGGCTGGATCCCAGGACCCTGAGATCATGACCTGAGCTGAAGGCAGAGGCTTAACCCACTGAGCCACCCAGGTGCCCTGAGGAGATACAACTTCTTAATAGAAAGTTGCTCTTTAGTGTTACACATGGTTCCACATTAATGTTAATCAGTCTCACAGAGTTCCCTCAAAATATATCTAATCTATGGAGCAAGTATAAAATTTTAAAGTATCTTCCATATGTGCTAGGTATGACGTTGAAATAGGTTTAGTTTTGTGTGAGGAGACTGGAAGGAAAACTAACGTTTCTCATGGGCCTAGTATATATCAGGCACTGTGCTGAATGATTACAAATGCTGTCTTAAATATCTCCAACTTCGTAACAATTCTGTGAGGTCCATATTCTGTCCATTTAAGTTGGAGACCCTATAATTCAGGGCCATCAAAAAGTTGCCCAAGCACTAGAACCAGGATGTTAACCAAGGTCTAAGTGAATTCAGTTAAAAGGGTGTATTTTTTACCAATATACTGTGGTGCTGAGACTGCATTGTAAGAGGCGCCTACACAAAGTACAGAATATTCAGGAAGAGATAAACATAATTTTGGAGATTAAAGACAGCATGTAAGAAAGAACACTGAATGAACTAGGGATTATCAGGGGAGAGCTGCGGGATATGAATAATACTGAGACTCACTCTAGGTTCTGAGCCAACAGAGATGAAGTGCAAGGATTTGGATGAAGGATGGAATACATCCAGTATCAGTGTTATTATCCAAACCACAAGGCTTGCTGTTCATGTTGAATGTGAAAATGTGGCTTGGACCTAAGGGTGAAGAAAGGCTTTCTGCATTCTCCTTTATGAGCTGATCTTCCGTGGCTCATCCAGATTCAGACCGAGCAGTTCAATAACAGTAATTTCTTATAGCCAGGAGGATTGTGGAGGCCTTTAATGGTCTTTAATGGTGAGCTTGCCATGTAGGTAGAATTGAAGAGAATATCTGCCATTTATAGGCATTCTTGTTATCTACGAAAGAAATTGTTAAGAGGCCAAGACACGTATGATTAGTAAACTTTGGGATATTAACTCTAACCATTAGAAAGGAGTGAATGGATTTTCCTGTGTTAATCACTTTCTCTGCATGGAATAGAGAGGAGGAAGTGGGTAGATGGGAATAGACAGAGAACCTAAAATTGTGTTTCCTGGACTCATCTCTGCTGAGAAAAAGAAATAAAATTATCCCTCTATTCCCCTGTGGGTGAAGGAATACTCCCATCTCCCCGTTCCTGCAATTCAGACACTGGAAAGAAGAAACAGAAATCAGAGGGGAAAATAGCAGCTGCTTTCAATTATTTAAAAGGCCCTAATGTGGTAGGAGAAAAGGCCTCATTCAGAAGACAAATGTTGATAAGTTAAGGCAAGTCAGAGTTCTGCTTATTATAAGAAAGACTTTTCCATGAATTAGAGCTAGCCATTAGTAGAACGAGCTGCTTCAGTGTTGCATTAGCAAAGACTTATGCCAAAATAGCTCATAATTAATGTGCCAATGACCAGCAAACTCAGGAAGATTGCTTCTAATGAAAACCTTGAGTCCTGACTTCTGTTTAATACTTGAGGGTCTTGACCCTTCCCACTTCTTAAATACTTGGATCACTTTTCATTTTTTTAAAAATCAGTAGTCATTTATCAGAAGCATTAAAGTAAAGGCTGATGACCATTTTTTTCTCTCTCACTTAAAGCAGAGCGTATAGTTTTCCAACATTAAAACAGAGAGACAAGAGTTATTTAAAAAGTTCACCACTTGTTAGCATTAGAACCTAACTATTAGTGAAGTATTACTTGTAAGATATTTACCATTTCCGTGGTGAATTGAGAAGATACTGTACCATGATGACTTCTATGTCTTGTCCAAATCTAAGTCTACATGTAGTGATTTTCCACTTGTGCAGAAAGAAACTATAATAATCTAATGGCTTTTAGCTTTGAGTAGTAGGAAACGCAAATTGATTTAAACAATAGAAAATGTATTTTCTCACAACACAATTCCAGACATAGGGTGGTTCCAGAATTTGTTGATTCAGTGGCTCACCAATGTCGTCATAGACTCAGGTTCTTTTCTTCTCTGATTTTTCCATTGTGTGTCCAGCTTTATCCCTGGACTGGTTCCTCCCTTGGCTTCCCAATGACGGAGGCAGGTCCAGATGCTTTATTGGCCTAGAGGAATCCTGCCAGGGGTCACTTTGGGAAGAAGGAAGTCTGAGTGAATAAAGATTTAGGCCTTTTTCTGTTTTGCATATAATTTTATCCAGATTAAATACCCATTCTCTATATTCTGTATCATTTGACCAAAAAAAAATTCATAAAGCTTATCCATTACTAGAAAATTTTGAGGGCCACTTTACATAGTACATGTAAAGACATAACTTGTGGTTTTGAGCCAATCTGTTTCCATTACTAAAGTTAATTTACTTACAATTTTAAAAAATTAATTATCTAGCACCATTATTTGAGACATCTGTGTCACTACAAATGAAACCAAGACAAAAACCTGAATTTTCACTTTTTCTTTTAAAAAAATTTAATCCAGAAATATTTATTAGTTTTTGAAGAACGTCACGAGTTAAAAATATTTAAGATGTATATGCACTGGGTTAATTAAATGCTCACTATACAATAAAACCATGAGTAATGCAATTTGAATATTTCAGAAATACAATTACTTGCATTTTCTTTCCTGAATAGTTACACTTTTAATTATTGATTTCCTTTAAATATACTTAAATATATTCAATTCAATTTCCATACATTATAATCAGGCTTTACATTTACCATCAATTTTTATCTGAGTCACATAACACACACACACACACACATGCCATGTATCATATGTACATATCACAATTGAGGTTATTTTCCTGTAAGCAAAAGGCTGTATTTTTAAAGAAGATATGTCCTAAAGTGGCAGCATAGGGTTTCATTTGTTCAAATCTTTGGCACAAAAATATGATAAAATATCTTAGAATTTCTTTTTACTTCTTTTAATAGTTTTACTTCTGTTATCCACAGTTATTATTGGAGATATATCTAAATAATAGGAGTTCAGTGGATTTTTTGTTAAGAAACCCATGAAGATACGTAGTACAGGATAAAGTAAAAGGTTATTAACATCTGCCTGTATTTTACAATTTTGTGCATTTTTAAATAGGTTGTTTTGTGCCATTTATCCTCTCTTATTATAAGCTCACCGAGGACAGGGGCTGTCTTGCACACATAGTATCTAGTGCAATGCCTGGCTGATAACGAGAATTTCTTTATCATCATGATAGCACTATGGCTGATTAAACACATTTTTAATAGCAAGCATTTCTAAAACAAATCCAGGCTTTGTGCTAAGGCTTTTAAATATCTCATCCTTACAACACCATGGCTATTATGTTTTTCAGCCTTATTGGAATATAGTTGACATACAACAGGGTATGTGTTTAAGGTAGCTGCAGGGCCATCAGGATGATCCAGCCTCCTTCGATCTTATTGCTTCCCCACCCTCAACTTCCATTTTATAATCTAAGATGTCTGCTGAGTCTCAGCCCCTCATGACAGCATTATAGCCATCAGCAAAGAGAAAGGATGATGAAAGGGTGAACCCTTCCATAGTGATGATTTCTGGAAATTTTCAGGTTCCTTTGACCAGAGCTTAGTCATAGAGCCAAGCCTAGTAGAGGCTGGGAGATGTACCCTTCATTCCAGGCAGCCCAGGTGCCCAGTTTAAAATTGAGGGTTAAATTACTAAACAAGTCAGGGAAAACGGATAATGGCAAATAAAGTTGATGCCAAAGACAGAAAGGAAAGATACCAGGCACTATCCAAAGGGGGGTGTATAGCTTTTGTTTTGTTGTCGGTGCTTTTTGCTGTTTTCTTTTTTTTCTCCTCCTCCTCCTTCTCCTCCTTCTTGCCTTCCCTCTTTCTTGTTGCTGTTCTTGCTTTTATTTTTAATGAGAACTATGGGCATATTTAAAGGCTAAGGAGTCATATCTAGTAGGTAGACAGACTTCTAAACTCTAGATGATGTATTGCTGTAGACTGGCATCACCTATGTCCTTGAATTCCAGTGTACAGATGAAACAAATCCTGACTATGAAAGCTGGTTTTTGTGCTGCTTCACTGGCAAGTACTCTTCCCAAGACACTCATATACAAGAACTTTATTTTGCTTATTATTCCATGCCTGATTTGATTCACTCTAATTTCAATAAAGAGAAAGACTCACAATTTTATTGCTAGTTTAATGTGCTTCACTGGTGCATGTTGTTTTGTTCTAATCACTGTTTAAGAAAGATACCCGAGATGGCCTGTTGCCTGTCAGGGCAGTCAGACAGCTAATACAGAGTGCTGACCTTTCCTAGCCCTGATAGTATAGCTCAAAAAGGATTTTATAATAGTATATATTATATAGTATATATAGTTATTATATATATTATATAACATATAGTATTATATAAGTTAATAGTAACTTATATAATTATAAGTAATTAATAATTGCTATAGGAGAGAAGATCCCTTCATCAGAATTCACCATTTCATTTTTCATAAAATGGAGCAAAGTTTGGGTCTTTGACTTTAGCCTGGAAAGCATACCTATAAACTATAGGTACTGTATACCTAAATTAGGCACCAAATAGCTACATTAGAGCCATTACAAACTAGCAGAATCTTAGTTTTACTAATGTTATAATCCAGAATTTCTGCACCAAGTTTGGGGGTTCATATATGGAACGCTGAAACCCAAAGAGCCTAAAGTACCACATTCTGGAGGCCCGAGATGCTACTAATTGCAAAGAAGTAGAAGGTCAACCTTCATAATCTTTCCACCTGAACTGTGCTAGGGATAGTGCTGATATCTCCATTCAGGCATGAGACCTTTAGCCAAGAGGTTAGGGTATGGGTTTTCCTAAATGTGACTCCCATTTAATAGCTAAATTAGGGAGGTTGAGTAACACATGAAGATTATTATCAATAAAATGAAAGTGTGGTACTCACAGTGAGCGGCAGAGGGACTGGTTAAGCAAAATAGAGGGCAGAATCAACAATTCTCTAGTCTTAGAATTTGGGAAAATTGCTATTATTGCTTCTTATCCACAAAGATCAAGTCAAAATATGTTGAATTGGAGAGGAAGTGACCCCCTCCTCCTGACCCTGCATCTGTTCCTCTTAGTGATCAGCATGCTGGCTGCATAACTTCAGAATCCTAAACTTGGGCTAATGACATTCTAATATGGCTGGGAATCCGTAAGAATGTGTTCTTGAAAGTCAGTTCCGTCAGCTGAAAGTGAACTATTAAAACTTGAAGAGGTCTGGGGTGGCTCAATGGGTTAAAGCCTCTGCCTTCAGCTCCCGTCATGATCCCAGCGTCCTGGGATGGAGCCCTGAATCAGGCTCTCTGCTCGGCGGGGAACCTGCTTCCTCCTCTCTCTCTGTCTGCCTCTCTGCCTACTTGTGATCTCTGTCTGTCAAATAAATAAATAAAATCCTTAAAAAAAAAAAACAAACTTGAAGAGGTCTTTGGCAGCAGCTGAATGAACATCTGCAGTTTTAAATCCTGGGCAATGTAAGATAAAAGATATACACTGACTCCTACAACCTCAAGGGTTATGTTGGAATTTTTATTGTTTATTAACTTTATAAAGTGCAGAAGAGTAAAGAAGTTCAGAATAGATGGAGTTGTAATTAATATCACCTTTTATATGTGATTTTTTTTTTGAAAATTCACTGTCATCAGGTTAATAATTTTTGAGGTAATGAGAAATTGTTTGGAAATTAGGGATGGTCACACATATCAGAGACCAGGAATGGATTCTAATAGACTGCTGTCTGGCCTGCTGCACTGAACATCATATTGGCTTGATGATGCATTAAGAAATGAAATATTGGGGCGCCTGGGTGGCTCAGTGGGTTCAAGCCTCTTCCTTCGGCTCAGGTCATGATCTCAGGGTCCTGGGATCAAGCCCCACATCGGGCTCTCTGCTTAGCAGGGAGCCTGCTTCCTCCTCTCTCTCTCTCTGCCTACCTCTCTGCCTACTTGTGATCTCTATCTGTCAAATAAATAAATAAAATCTTTAAAAAAAAAAAAGAAATGAAATGTTGAGGGACATCTGGGCGACAGTTGGTTGGGCATCTGATTCTTGGTTTCTGCCTCAAGTCATGATCTCCGGGGTCCTGGGATCAAGCCCTCCACTGGACTCCCCATTCAGCAAGGAGTCTGCTTAATATTCTACTCTCCCTCCTCCTCTGCCCCTCCCACTCATGCTCTCTCTCTCTCTTTCTCTCTAAAATAAACACATAAAATCTTAAAAGAAATGTTGCAATATATGTTTATGATGCAACAATTTACATATGTGACAATACAAGGAACTTTTGAGTATTGATGGGCTTGCTTTATAGAAACTGTTATAAAAAGCAGAGTCACAGACCTGCACCCTTCTAATAACGTGGCTTCCTGGATCACCAACCTTCAGGCACACCTCCAGGAAGAACAGTTGGAGTCACATGGTCAGCCTCACACACAGCAAGTCTTCATTTTTATTCTTGATCGCCCTTACCCTGCTGCTTTGCTTGTTTGGCCAGTAAACCTAAGAAATAGTAACACTAGGTGAATCTGAGCTTAATAATACTTGAAGATAACATAGGTCAAGGTGGAAGCAATGACTTCTGTATGGGTGTTCTCACTGACAGCAAGCAACATCAGTTATTAAACGTCACAGATACTCCACAGAGCAAGAGTAATGAGATTTTTTTTTATCTCTTGACATTTTTGTATGGTAATATCCCTTGTAAGATACAAAAGGGTCTAACAAAATCAGATGACTTTTTCAGTGGTGTCAGTTTGCCCGAGGTAGATGAAAATCCATAGGTGGCTGCCCTAAAAGGAATTGTGTCACATTTCATTCTGAAGAAAAATGCCAGAAAAGAAATATCAGCAATTAATGATTCTAGAGCAGATGATATTTGAGATGTTGCTGCTGGAGCTTTCTTCTGCTCCATGCCAGAAAACTAGCTTAACAATTGTAACGATACCTGGCCTCACCAATGTTCCATAATAATGACCATGTCAATTTTTTCACCAGGTGATAAATAAATTTGTATGATTTTTTTTTATGACAAGACTTTGATGGGAAATCCACATTTTTAAATCAGATTTTTTTTCCCCTTGGGTAGTAGCTCCACACTAACCCAAAGTGTTTGGGAATGGTCAAAGCAAAAGTGCCCTTTAGTTCTGATACCATTATGTTTACATTGGCAAGAACTTGCCACAGGAAAAAAATACTGGAGTCTTTATATTCTACCGCATTTAGTAGTGAATGGAAAACCAATTGACGTAAATGTTTTATCATATTTCCTGTATACTTTTATCTTATTCTAAATTCATTGTAAAAATAGAGGATTGTATAAAATAATAATGACAGGATTTATCATTATTTACTTCTTCATAGGTTTTTTACCTAATTTTTATTTAAAAAGGGCTTTATAGAGGTGTAATTGACATACACATAGCACGTACACAAAGGGTAAAATTTGATATGGTTGATGTATAAATAAAACATGAAACCATCACCAGAATCAAGAAAATGAATTTGTCTGTCACCCCCAAACATTTCCTTATTCCCCCTATAATTCCTGGCGCTTCTCTATCAGACAACCACTGATCTGCTTTCTGTCACTGAAGATTAATTTTCCCGTTCTAAATTTTTTTTTAAAGATCAGAACATACAATGTATACCCTGCCTGACTTCTTTCACTCAGGTAAATATTTTGAGATTCATCCATTTTTGCATATGTATCAATAGTTCATTCTTTTTAATGCAAAGAACTATTCCATTGTAGGGGTGAACCATGTGTTGTAGTATTGCATTTTTCTCACAAATAATTGTGGTTATGCTTATATCTGTCTTATTTTACATAACATATCTTTTTTGTTTGTTTCATTGGTTTTAATGTTTTATCATGGGTTTTAGGCAATTTGATTATGATGTGCCTTGGAATAGTTCTCTTCTCACATTTCTTGTCTTGATATTTATTGAGTTTCTTAGATTTGTGAGTTTATAGTTTCCATCGAATTGAAAAATTGTCATCATTGTTTCTTCAAAAAAATTTTTACTGCCCCTTTCCTTCTCCTCTTCTTCAGGGACTCCCTTACATTTATACAAAGCAAGTTAAGTTTTAACATTTTAATGCATATGTCTCTATAGTAAATTATTCAGTATGAAATCACATGAGTACTGTCTGTTCAATTAGTATTATACCATCTTACATGCATTTAAAATAAATTTTGATTTAATATGTTTGCAAAATCAACTTTCAAGAGTACAGGCTTAAAACATGTTTATTTGATTTCCCATTAAATCTAATAACATTGATCTCATAAAATTCTTTTTTAGCATATGATTAAAAATCCACTTATTTAATGCATCAGAATTTTACATCCTAAATATAAACTTCGGGATTATGGCATTTTTTGGTCAGTTTTTCCATACTGTTCAAAAATATTAAAATGAAAATGAAATATTTTTGTGTTCATAATTTTAAATATGGCATTTTATGCTTAGATTGTTGCCCACTAATGATATAGAAGTGGCCAACATTAGAAGATACCTAAATGGACATTATTTTGATCTTTTACCCTTTGAAACTGGAGGAGGTATGTTGCCATAGTGACAAAGTTATATGAAAATGTTCCATTGACACCTTTTGGTAAGATAAAAAGGTAACAGGATGGAAATATTTTAGGCATATAGATCACATAGAAATACTAGGATATATTATGAGCTTTTACATATATTTTTCTTCCCTTGACCCTCTCTAACCTGAGTTTATAGGATTTTATATAAGAATTGATAGTAGACTGTATAACCTGGAAGACCTAAACTCAATTTCCAAAGCCCTCTCACTTTCAAAAAAATAAGGTTTTTCATCCTTGAAACCAGACGTTGCCAAAAGACAAAATGAAACTTAAAGGCTGGTCTCTGCCAGTGCCACCTCTTCTCCTTACTCCTTCTTTCTGTCTGGAAGGGCCTATCCAGGTATAAAAGTGAGCAGCCATTACTAAGCGTGCTAAGGAAGAAAGATAGAAAGAGTTTCTTTCTGAAAGTGTTATTAAGCCTCTACAGCAGCCATTCCTGGTACTTCTTGGTGCATGAGTTAAATAGATTCCTGTGAAACCTAATACAGGTTTTCTTTTACTTGGGGCCAAACACATTCCTAGCTGATAACAGGAACAGGAAGATTGTTAATGTCAGCTTTAGCATTGGCTTTTAGCTTGGATTAGATTTCATGAAAGCTTCTATATCTGCTTGAGGATAGCAACAGGTGCTTGGTGAACTTGACCCTGGTCTGGCCTCCATTATGGGGCTTTGAGTGCACATTTCATTTTGTCTCTCTTCAGCAACTCAAAAGAACTGTGTGAGGTTCTGTATTTTATGTTGTCTTATAATGAAGCAGGACATGGTGCACACTTATGTGTACATTATACACTAAAGAACATTACTCTATATTGAAGTAAGTTCCGGTTTTTCATATGCATTATGTGTGCTGTACAAGTGATCATTTATAGGTGTGTAACTGTCACTATTCAGTGATGAAGCCAGGGGTGATTTCCAGCTCTGGAGAGACAAGATCCTCATATTACTATAATCTAAGTTCTTGGATGGCAAGATTTAAACCTTTCTCATGTTGATAGTTTCAGCTGCTTCTGGCTTATGAATGACAACCAAGTGATTGATAAGTAGTCTCTGCCATTAGTCTGCTCTGTCACCTCAATCTGATGGCTTTGAGTTGCCTTTTGTGGAACCCTGTGTTTCTTTCCTGAAGGCTGGAATGGCTCCCCAGACCTGTAGGGCTCCAGAAACCTAAGGCTTTCTTAAACATTACTATTTTAAAAAAACCTGGTTCATATGCTAAACTTCTTTGGAACAGTTTAGAGAAAAAAAAGGCATTTCATAATAAAAAAAAAACTTTTTTAAAAAACATTTTTAAAAATTGATAACATTGAGCATGCAGGGTAATGTGCCTAGAATACCAAAGACATCTTGCTTCCCTTTCCAGCATCATTTCATCATGCTGTGTTGTACTTGTATACTCTAAAAGCAGCCTTATACTTTTCTGAATTTTATGATACAGAGATTTATTTATTTATTATTTATTTATTTACTTATTAACTATTATAAATAAATAAAATAAATTTATTTATTTATTAAACTTATTTATTTATTTATTTGACAGAGAGATCACAAGTAGGCAGAGAGGCAGGCAGAGAGAGAGAGAGGGAAGCAGGCGTCCCACTGAGCAGAGAGCCCGATTTGGGGCTCAGTCCCTGGATCCTGGGATCATGACCCGAGCTGAAGGCAGAGGCTTTAACCCACTGAGCCACCCAGGTGCCCCTGATACAGAGATTTAAATAGTCTCAGTTTTAGATTAAGGCAGTGGTCTATCCCTCAGTCTCTCCCTTAGTCCATTCCTTGTAACCCTCAAAGTCATGTGTTAGTTTCATTTTCCAAACATCTACCTTCTTTCTCCCTGCATATTTTGCATGCTAGCGCCCCATGAAACGTAGAATCCATGATTCCACTTATTCTGAAAACTTTTGCTGAGCCTAAATTATTCTAGGTACTGGGGATACAAGTGCATATCTTTTTTTTTTTTAACTTTATGCATATTAACTATATGCATATAAAAATTTTTTTTTAATTTTTTTATAAACATATAATGTATTATTAGCCCCAGGGGTACAGGTCTGTGAATAGCCAGGTTTACACACTTCACAGCACTCACCATAGCACATACCCTCCCCAATGTCCATAACCCCACCACCCTCTCCCTACACCCCTCCCCCAGCCCCCCTCAGATTGTTTTGTGACATTAAGAGTCTCTCTTGGTTTGTCTCCCTCCCGCCCCATCTTGCTTCATTTATTCTTTTCCTACCCAACCCCCACCCCCTTGCATCTCCACTTCCTCATATCAGGGAGATCATATGATAGTTGTCTTTCTCCAATTGACTTATTTCACTAAGCATAATACCCTCTAGTTCCATCCATGTCATTGCAAATGGCAAGATTTCATTTCTTTTGATGGCTGCATAGTATTCCATTGTAGATATATATATATATCTTGTTTTTTATCCATTCATCTGTTGATGGACATCTAGGTTCTTTCCATAACTTGGCTATTAATTAAATTAATATTCCTATATTCTTCTAATTGCCCAATTTGTAACAACACCAACCACCAAAGTCTGGGGAGTGCTTTTTTTTTTTTTTAAAGATTTTATTTATTTATTTGACACAGAGAGAGAGAGATCACTAGTAGGCAGAGAGTCAGGCAGAGAGAGAGGAGGAAGCAGGCTCCTAGCTGAGCAGAGAGCCCGATGCAGGGCTCGATCCCAGGACCCTGAGATTATGACCTGAGCTGAAGGCAGTGGCTTAATCCACTGAGCCACCCAGGCACCCCAAGGGAGTGCTTTTTGATTTACACACTATGTTTATATAGTCTCTCATTTGATTGCAACAGCACTTTCTACAGGGAGCAAATATGTTCAGAGGAAAAAGTAACTTGCCCAAGGACACATGGCTAATACGTTCTCAACCAGTGATTACATCTAAGATTCTTAGTTGGTAACTTCAGGGTCTCACGTACATTATAGGACTCCTGAGGAAATCACACTGCATTTTCACATTTGAATGTAATAGTGATTGGTATTCTTAGACAGATCTGCTGCTTTTTCTCCCAACTGTACAAGTGGGTGATAAAACTCTGTTTCCTAAAATATGAAATTGATTTTAAACTACTAAAGTTACATTAAACTACTGAATGAATAGGCAAACTAATCATTACATGCTGATTTGTTGTTATTGCCAAAAGAGGAGTGCTGGCATCATATTTGTAATAATTTCAAGCATATTAATTTTGCAGTCATGTTAAATTATTACTAAAGATATATGGGCATCAAATCATATTTCATTGATTTCCACATTTCCATACAGATAAGGGTGTAATTGCATTAATTCTTTATGGTTTTTTTGCAGATAATACACCAATTCACTTAGGAACATCGTTGCATTTCTAATATCTAGTCATATAACAAAACTATTTTATAGCAACCACAGTTTTATTTGAATTCAAGATAGCATTCTCTATTTGCAAAATAGCACAGAAAAGAGTAAAAAGAGATGCGCCTTGTTTATAGGAAATAATATATATACTTCATTGTCTTGTAGTGTGTGTGTGTATATAAATGTATGTAATACAATGTATATTTTAATTATAAACATATAAATGTAATATTTATAAATACATATACATAAAATACACACATATGAATTAATTTGTATAATAAGTCAGATGTTTTTAATTAACAAATTATGTATTATTTGTTTCAGGGGTACAGTTCTGTGATTCGTCAGTCTTAAACAATTCATAGCACTCACATAGCACATGCCCTCTGTATGTGTTGATTCTAAAGAAAATTGAGGGAAACTTGAGGGTGACTCCAGGCAAGCCATAGCCTCTGGATCATTCATTGTGGCACCTTAGAAAACATTCTTTCCTTAGGGAAGTTTAAGTTATATGTTCACATTCTGTTGCTGCTGATTTCTAGCTGGGTGATAAGAAACCATCTTAAGTCTTTGAATCTGAGTTTCTTCAACTAGAAAATAAGAAATGTATATTAGATCAAAAGTGTTTAGCCTATCTGCTTCTGTCTTTCAGTGATGAGCATGCCTAGCTACCTACCTTGTGACGTGGGATCTTTTTAAGATGAAGTCTTACATGTACCCCCAAATTGTTTCACTGGCTCAGTGTTCCTTTGTCTTTCCAAAGATCCATTAAGTATCCTGTATTCTCTTCTAGGCTCTCTATGTTTCCCAAGTCCCTTCTTCAGGGTGTATGTGCATACATACTTTTTTATGAAATAAAATTTTTAAAAAGAAGAGAACCAGATGATCTTTCAGTATTTCTTATACTTGAACACTTGACAGAATAAAATGAAGGGACCCTCAAAATGAACATATATTTGGTTCTTCCTTCCTCTCTCTGTCTTTCTGAAATGCCTTGGAGTTCAACATAGTGTAAGGTTTGAGATAAATTCTTTGTTTATAAATGGGTAACCAATGCAATTCTTTTAATAAATTTATTATTTCTATAAATCTGTAACTTCTTGCATCAATGCCATCCTGTTAAAAACTCTCATTCAAATATCCTTAATTACTTCAGTATATGTGGATTTGTACTTTTTTCTAAAATAATTATTCCTTCATGTACATGCAATCACATAAAATTCAAATCAATTTATAATCTTTCATATACATCTTAATATGAGTTTGTAATTTTCTATTATGTATCTGTTGCACTTTTGATTGCAGTTTCCTTATATACATAAGTTTAACTGAGGAAAACTGATATTTTCATTTATAAGATTATAGCACATTTTACATTAATTATATCTTCTTTGATGTTCTTCACTAAAATTTTATGATTTCCACATGATACATATTTCTTCTTGAATGTTTTCCTAATTATATTTTAATATAGGTTTTAAAAATTATTTTTGTAATGGGATGCTTTTTTCATTACATATATTTTATGTTAATTTAAATTTATTATTTTATTGATATAATTGACATACACTGTTATTAATTTTAGGTATATAATATAATGGTTCAATAATTCTATACATGACTTGGTGCTCATCTTGATAAGTGTACTCTTGATACTCATTATTTCTTTCATCCATTCCCTAACCCATCTTTCCTTTGTCAATCACCAGTTTGTTCTCTGTATTTAGGAATCAGACTCTTGTCCCTTTTTTATTGTGTTTATTCATTTGTTTGATTTTTTAAATTCCCCGTATAAGTGAAATCATATGGTATTTTTCTTTGTCTGTGTTATTTCACTTAACCATTTAACCCTGCAAGTCCACCCATGTTGTTGCAAGTGGCAAGATCTCACTCTTTTTTACAGCCAATATTCCATTGTGTATATATGCCACATCTTCTTTATTCATTCATTTATTGATGGACACTTGTGTCACTTCCATATCTTAGCTGTTGTAAATAATGCTGCAGTAAACATAGGGGTTCATATATCTTTTTGAATTAGTGTTTTTATTTTCCTTGGGTAAATACCCAGTAGTAAAATTAGTGGATCAAAGGGTAGTCCTATTTTTAACATTTTGAGGAAGCTCCATACTGTTTTCCACCATGGCTGCACCTCTTTGCATTCCCACCAACAGTGCACAAAGGTTTCTTTTTCTCCACATCTTCACCAACACTTTTTTGTCTTTTTTATTTTAGCCATTTGACAGGTGTGAGGTGATATTTCCTTGTGATTTTTATTTGCATTTCCCTAATGATGAGTGACATTGATTATCCTTTCATACGTCTTTTGGCCATTTCTGTCTTCTTTAGAAAACTGTCTGTTCAGATCCTCTGCCCATTTTTAATTGGATTATTTGTGGTTTTGGTGTGGAGTTTTATAAGTTTTTTATATGTTTGGGATATTAATCCCTTATTGAACATATAATCTCTCCCATTCAGTAGGTTGCCTTATCATTTTGTTGATTGTTTTCTTCATTGTGCAAAAGCTTTTTATTTAGATCATTGATAAATGCTTTTTTAAGTTGTTAAACTTAAAACTGTAAACTTTCACAGGTTTTAAATACATTTCTAATTCCTTTCTTGGTATCCAATCATATCCCTCACTAAAAGTGATAGGTTTAGCTCTCCTTTCAAATACTTATACCTGCTGGAATATAAAATGGCACTTCTGACAAAAGACAATTTCTTGTAAAGTTAAAACTGCACCTACCATTGACTTAGTAATACCATTTTTAAGTATTAATGGAAGAGAAATAAAAACATGTCCACAAAAAGAGTTCTGCCCAAATTTTCATAGCAGCTTTATTCACAATAGCTAAAATTAGGTGCAACCCAAGTGTATGTCAACAGAAAACTGATAGATGAATGTGATTAATTCTACAATTGAATTAAGTGCAGCAATACAAAAGAAAGAACTACAATATAGATTTCATAGACAAGCTGAATAAAAAAACATTTTGTTCTAATGATGGCTTTGTATGCTGAATATTTATCTATATTTTTAAGATTTTTTTTAAAGATTTTTATTTATCTATTTGACAGAGATCACAAGTAGGCAGAGAGGCAGGCAGAGAGGGAGAGAGGAGGAAGCATGCTCACCGCCAAGCAGAGAACCCGATGCGGGGCTCGATCCCAGGACCCTGAGACCATGACCTGAGCTGAAGGCAGAGGCTTTAACCCACTGAGCCACCCAGGTGCCCCTATATTTTTAAGATTTTGTTTATGTATTTGTAAGAGAGAGTGAGTGAGAAAGAGTACAAGCAGGGGGAGCAGCAGGCGGATTGAGAGGGAGAAGCAGGCTCCCTGCTAAGCAGAGAGCCCAGTAAGGGACTCAGTCCCAGGACCCTGGGATCATGATCTGCGTCAAAGGCAGATGCTTAACTGACTGAGCCACCTAGGCACCCCAGGATTGCCATACTCTTGATTTGGTATTTACCTGAAACCCATTTCTTAATGTTTGCATGCTGTTTGGTCTTTTTCCTTCAGCAGCCTGCCTTTCTTTCTCTCTTTCTTCCTCTCAACTAGTGATTTTGAGCATCTTTTATTTTTTTTAAAATTCACAACAGAAATTTATGACATATCAAGCATTTTAATGTCCATAATGAAAAAGGCAAATACCAATCTATAAATATAAACTAAAGTCTTAGAAAGTGTATTTCATACAAATGGCAAAGAATATACTAAAAACTAAGAAGTAAAGTACCATTAGGTGTATCAAATTGTCTACTGCAAAGAATAATGGCAATACCCATTTTAAGGTTTGGGCTTCTACAAAATTCTTTTTTTTTTTTTTTAATTTTTATTTTATGTTGGTCACCATACAGTACATCATTAGTTTTTGATGTAGTGTTCCATGATTCATTGTTTATGTGTAACACCCAGTGCTCCATGCAATATGTGCCCTCCTTAATACCCATCACTGGGCTAACCCAACCCCTAGGCCCCTCCCCTCTAAAACCCTCAGTTTGTTACCCAGAGTCCATAGTCTCTCATGGTTCATCTCCCCCTTCGTTTTTTCCTTACTTCTCCTAATGTCTTCCATGCTATTCTTTATGTTCCACAAATAAGTGAAACCATATAATAATTGACTTTCTCTACTTGACTTATTTCACTTAGCATAATCTCCTCCAGTTCCATCCATGTTGATGCAAAAGTTGGGTGCATCCTTTCTGATGGCTGAGTAATATTCCATTGTATATATGGACCACATCTTTATTCATTCGTCTTTTGAAGAGCATCTCAGCTCCTTCCACAGTTTGGCTATTGTGGACATGGCTGCTATTGGGGTACATGTGGCCCTTCTTTTCACTACATCTGTATCTTTGGGGTGAATACCCAGTAGTGCAATTGCTGGGTCATAGGGTAGCTCTGTGTTTAACTTTCAAATGGCTTACCTTTTATTTGGCGAAAAACTCTGACTTTTACCAAGTATTTCACAACTATATGAATCACTATTTTGCAGCCTTCTAGTTTCTCATAAGTGTGCAACTGTTGCAAGCATGTTTTAAGCCTCTACTCATGTCATGTGTGCTAACATCCTGTTGGCCAAAGCAAGTCAAATGGCCAATCCCTAAGTCAACAGTTGGAAAGCATAACCTTCCCACGTAGATGGTGATCGTGGTAAGTGAATGCTTCCTGAACACTGATCTTTATTTACCATACAGCTCAACTAGTATTATGATACATTTAAAAAATGGCCTGTCTACAGAAAAAGGGAATTGGAATATTTGAAAATCATCCTTTGGATTTTCAAGCAGGCATTTATTTCATTTGTGCCATAGAAATATTTTTTTATTACATCATGGACACACATGAAAGCATATTCACAATAACAGGGAGTGGTTGAAGTCTCTTATTATTTCTATCACCTTTTTACAGAAAATTTGTAACCACTTCCCACTACACATAATGGATACAGACTATAAAGAAAAAGTCTTTATCTGTAGAAGTTTATTAATTTTCAATCCCCTTGATATTTTCTGGTATCTTGCACAGAAAAAGAGGAAATAAGTTCTGTTAAGAGAGATAGGGTTGCACACATGGACATAATCCTAATGGTTTTGGTGCAGGCAGGCTGAGTTCAAGAACCCAGGGGAAGGTCCCACAAGATGAGCTAAGAGGGTCTTTGGCTTCACACAGGTTGAAAATCAAACTCGAACCAGAGAAAATAGAAATGGTTTATTGAATAATGTAAGTGGCAGATAGAGAATAGCAGACAGAGTGTCTGGAAAACTCAGAAAGGAAAGGAAAAGAAAATGAGTCTTATCATTGCTTGGGATTAGGGGTTTATATTGGAAAGGGCCTAAGGCGTGTGTGTTCCTTCTGGAATCCATGGTAGGCTCCAATCAGAGTAAAGGGTCTGGTGAACAATGGCTGTTATTCTGGAAATTACCAAAGGTAAGGGTATGGCTGCCAGCATCAGCTGAGGTTTGCTTGAAGCTAAAGTTCTGGAACATGTTTGGTATCTGGCTCTTCATAGGTGTTATCAGATGTTTAGAGGCTAGGACAAAACTCAGAGAGTGATTAACTTTCTTGCCTCCCCCCTTGGGGCGGGAACATAGCTTCTTTGGCTTATTCAGAGGCAAAATATAGAACATGGGGCCTAGCGGACAAACAGCAGAGACAGAGCCTTTCAGAGTCCCTTTACTACTTTAGTTTAACCATTTTATAGCAAGAGAATTTCTGAGAAGTAAACTTTATAGAAATAACTTACCTTACTAAAAAAAAAAAAATCAATTTGGGGAATTCAAAAAAAACTGTCTAAAGATGGCAGATGTCTTTGTTTTCGGCTTTGCTTGTTTCTTTATGAATTACGATTGTCAACGTTTGAGGGATTTGTGGACTGGTCAAGGAAGAAGCTATGACCATGCCAGGCACTAGCACACCAAGCTTTGTCCGGCCCTGCGTTTACAGGGTTCCACATGAGGGATGTCCCTTACAGCACATGTCGGTTGGTTTGTCCAAAGGCTGGGTGTCTGCTACTTAGAAGGAGAGGAAGACAGAACTCCCAGGGGAGGGGAGAACCTGAGAGTGGGTGCAGGGATAATGTTGCTTGGTTCCCTGGTGGGAGTCTTCGGGTCAGAGAACTCTGAAAGACAGCAGCAGCTTGGGACTTACAACTGCAAAGTCCCATTAGATCAGTAGGTAACAGATTTGGGTGAGGTATCATGAGGCATTCAGAGCATAAAGGCTCTAAATGACTAAACATATGCTTGTTCGGTTATTTTTAAAATAATTAGATGTGCAAAACTTCGAATCTGGTGCTGACAGGCTTTTGAGCTAAAGGGTCTCAGTTTGCTGCGAAGAAATAAACAAGTTAGGAGCCAATACACAGAGGCCATTTTTTGCTTGTTTTTATAATGATGATGCAGTGGAAAGAAATAGGTTAGGATAATGGAACCTTGGCTAATTTGAGCTCTGATACAAAGTTTTAAGGAATTTTTTGTTAAATATGTACTGAGTATCTCTGAACCTGATTTTCCTCTTCTCTGAAATAAAGAGGTTAGATTAGGCGAGAGTTCCACAAACTATAGCTTGCTGGCCAGATCTGGCCAGCCACCAGGTTTCATAAATATTGTAATGGGGCACAGCTACATTCATTTGTGTATGATTTGCCTGTGTGTGTATGGCTGCTTTCCTCTCGCAAATGCAGACTTGAGTAGTTGTGAAAAAGACCATATGGTCCACAAGCTTAAAATATTTACTACTTGGCCCTTTATAGAAATGTTTGCAGACCTCTGGACTAGGCCATCCCATAAGCTTTCTTCTGCTTAAACCTTTTATGATTAAAAAAAAAAAAATTAAAAGCCCAGCTCTTAAGCTCTTGATCAGAATTCCTGCTTCCTTTTTTTTTTCTTAGCTTATCTTTTGAACTATCAGTGTTGCACTTGCATGTTCTCTGTGTATGTATGTTTCATACCAAACCTCACAACTATCATTTCTCTTACTGCCAAAACCATGTTGCCAGTCTTCCCGAATCAATCAGTAACTTGCATTTTCATGGCTAAACAGACATGGAAATGGATGAAAAAGAGCGCAGGAAAATGAAAAATATAACATTTATTTGAAATAACATGACTCTCTTATGTTGAATAAAAAATGGAATTATCTAATTGGATTCCAGGCAGTGGCATACATCCCATCTCTGTCTTCCTGACAGTCAGTGGCCCCAGTCATTCCATCTCAACAAGGGTTCAAGTCTACATTTTCACATCTATGACAAAGGAAGAGTATTGGTCAGAAGCAACCCATTCATTGTAGTCACTTAGCTTTCTTTGGCAAACACTGTCCTTAATTATTAATTCAGGATTTCAACTAGCAATCACTAGTTATTACAAGAAGCTTCAAATTGCCAGATGTCAAACTGAAACCTCTCAGAAATCATTAAATCTTCCTTCCATGATAAAAGTCAAGATTGTTTTTGCTATATGATGAATAAAATTTTATATAGATCTTGATTATGTTGCCAGCCCAGGAATAGTAAAACACATTATATAACTGTGCATCATATATATTTTTAAAATAATTTAAGCATAATAAGAACACACATTTTTAAAAAGGGTGTGTATTCTTCTCAGAATGTTTTTATCATATATATCCAAAGTAATTCCTTCATGAAGACCCTCTTGAATGCAAATGGAATCACAATTTATTTAAATTCAGTTCTACTATGCAAACTGTGGTAAAGGTCTAACAGAAGCAGCAAAAAGATAATGGCCCAGGAGTTTGATTGATTTTCAAATAGAAAATGCAAATGGGAATTGAAATTTTTTAAATACACTTTCTGTTTACATGAAAAGAACAGTATGTTATCTGACTGGGTTTTTTAATTTCAATACATATTATGTTTGTTGTCTGTGCAGATTCATCATGGACCACATCTAGATCTAGCTGATAGATGCTGAACATTTACAGTGTTCCAGGCACTGCTGCTCATGCTTTTGCAACTTTTTCCTTATTTAGTTGATGACAGCCCTGTGAACTAGGTTCTTTTTGTTGTTCTTGTTGTTTGATTTTGTTTTTTGTTTGTTTGCATTGAATAG